>OU744790.1:2725466-3018294 GCA_916614155.1 Mesoligia furuncula | reverse complement strand
TGAGAACAAGAAGAGAAGAATAGAATCTGTGACGTCAATATTAATATATAGTTAGATAATTCTACTTGAAAAGCAAAGTTAGTATCTATAATTTGAAATTACAGTCCGTACCTATGACTGCAGCAACCAAACAGCGACCATATTAAGACGAGAAAAAGACCACAGTGATTTTAACAAACCTGTCAGTGGCAGCAACCCATCAGCAACCGTATTAAAATGAGAATAAAGATCTAAAGGTTTTGACAGTGATGCAAAACCAGAGGACGTTAGATACTTCGGGTAGTCTGAAGAATAGCTATAATAAAGTTCGCGTGAAGTAGTATCTAGTATATATTTAACTAGCTTCTGCCCGCGACTTTGTACGCGGATCCTATTGCTTATGCCAGCGACAACGGGGTCGTCAAAATCGAAGATCTGAAACGTCTGATGTCGAATTCTCCCGGCCAGCCCGGGGACGGGACGGGTTGTGGTGTGTCGCCGACACCACAACCAGTTAGAATTTCCGTCTCAATGATATTTCTCTGCAGCGAGATGACTTTGAGCCGGGTCCCATTGCACAGTTTCGGCGGAGTAAGTTTCCGAAGAAGCATAATTGGGACACCGACCTTTAACTTAATGGTGTGCGCTGATAGTCAACTTGCACTGAGGGACTTGAGAAATTCTACGGGGTAATGTGTGGCGTCATCTTGGTCGACAACAGTGTTTATTGAAGTGTAGATCACTTCATTTCCCTCAATTTCCGCGAGAATGCATTCATTGATCGCTGAAGCTTGGTCGTTTCTGGGTGTTAAAATGGCTCGTTCACACACTCAAGAATTATGTTGGTGCGGTATCCTATTGATGTCTCCGTACACCAGGTAAATCCAATCTTCTAAGGTGGACACTACCCTCCCAAGTAGGTATCTCAGGTGAACCACCCGGCTACCGTCTACTGGTAGCGTTCCCTCACCCAATTTTAAGAGAACATCAGAAAATTCTTGGGTGTGTACATTCCCGCCAAGATGTGCTCTCATATTCATCGTTAAGCGCAACCTGTGAATATGTGGCCATAAGAAAGAGTATTTCAACAAAGCATTCACCTCATCAGCCCTAGTTCCTCGCGTCACCACAGGGAGCGTTTGTCGGAAATCGCCGCTAAACAGAACTGTAACGCTACCCATCATTTGCTGGTTCCTGCGGATGTCCTGCAAAGTCCTGTTTACCGCCTCTACTGCTTTTCTGTTCGCCATAATGCATTCATCCCACACGATTAAACAGCAATCTTTAAGCACGCGCCCTTTGTCACTGTTGCGTGACACTCCACAAACAGGTGTATCATTACTCTCTAAATCCATGGGAATTTTAAACATTGCGTGCGCTGTTTTGCCACCAGGAAGCAGTGTTGCGGCGATTCCTGACGATGCTACTGCAATGGCAATCTTGTCTTGCCTCCTGACCTCTGCGAGAATGCCAGCGGTGACAAATATTCTCCCTGTTCCACCAGGAGCATCCAAGAAAACATTTACCTTGGCCGAGCCGACTCAAGGATGGTGTCGAAAATTTGCTTTTGCTCTGAGGTAAACTTAGAGACATGGTCATTGACGACGGTTGTGGAGTCGGTAGCCCATAATCCACCAGAGACTGCCGCAGATCGAAATGACCATATCTTGAAGTGAACTAAGGCAACTGTTTAGAACGCGCTCATCAGTTGCCTCAGTGTTATCTTCAGTAGTGCATCTCAGACCTCTTAGGAAGTCTTCGGACAGAAGATGCCGATATTTCTCCCACAACAGAAGCGGATTTGCAATACCGCAGAACACCAACATGACGACAAACAGATGTCGCAAACGACTGAGATTGTCACTAATGCTGGCCTCCTCGAGTGCG
Source organism: Mesoligia furuncula (assembly GCA_916614155.1). NCBI lineage: Eukaryota > Metazoa > Arthropoda > Insecta > Lepidoptera > Noctuidae > Mesoligia > Mesoligia furuncula. Next base: position 3,016,428 of record OU744790.1, on the reverse strand, counting down.
TTGTCCCAGTGCTGATCACCGTCGAGAAGGTGGCGTGCTACGCAAGCAGCGCGGTATGTGGGATACTCAATGTCATCGACTGTCGTTAGAAACGCAAATGATGTTGGGCCGTGCACTGTGTGCAGTTACATTCGCAAATAATAGCACTCGCCATTATTTGGGTGCACAGTGTAAACCCGTCCCAATGCGGTGTCCTTAAAAATTCCCGGAAACCCGTCCACGGCGTGTCCGCATCGACGTCGATTAAATACACCTCTTTGCTTGTCGTACGTGTAGTACGACGGCACCTCATCATAGGTGAGTGATCTAGCAAAGTTGTCCCCTTCACAGAGTCTGAAAAAGGCCAATTTCAGTCTATCAAAAAGTACTCTGTGAAGGCCAACAGGAAAATTAAACACATCAACCAACACAGACAACAAAGGTAACCCCCGTTTCGATAGCACCTATAACATCACTTTTTGGGAACAAAACCATAGCGCGATCTAACTCGATGCCAGTTAGAAAACGGAAACTACATATTATTTACCCAAATTAATAAAATCACATCACATCACACTAATATTATAAAGGCGAAAGTTTGTGAGTGTGTGTGTGAGTGTGTGTGTGTTTATATGTTTGTTACTTCTTCACGCTCAAACGGCGGGACCAATTTTGATTAAATTTAGTAGGGAGGTAGCTGAAATCCTGGATTAACATATAGGCTACTTTTTATCCCGTTATTCCCACGGGATCGATATTTACGGGGTGAAACCGCGGGGCGCAGCTAGTTATGAATAAAACTAAATTGTCGTTAATTTAACAGACAACTACATTAGTTTTGCATTAAATAAAAAATATGGTAACAGCAGCAAGGATCAAAACTAAGAATTACATACTTTAATGAATTACCTTGCTTGTGCTTGGTAAGATTTATTTATCACATGAAATGTTAACTTTGCCATTACAGATAAATCTAATGCGACCAAGTAACTTAAAATATACATAACTATACCTTACATGCTACACAGTACGTGGCCCTTGTGAACTCACTCAGTGTACAGGTGAATAAGTCTATGGCATCCGCCACCGCGTTGAGAGTGCGCAGCGCACGAGTCACCGGTGCGCGCTCCAGCAGGTTAGTGCGCGCACTCGGCACCACCAGGAGCTGCGGCTTGCGCCGCCGCGCCACGTACCTATCTGGTAGATTAAACCCTATTTCTGACAGTATACCTGAGTTTTGTATACTACCTCTTAAAACTTTGAAAAGATACGTTGCCAGTGCCACTTCACGCCTAATTTCTAATTTGTAGTAGTAGTCTCGGTATGGTGGGCACCATACCGAGACAGAACAAGGTAGGATACAGTAACGGGTATCCCGGGTATCTCCCATACAGCTTTAAATAAATAAATCTGACGAATTTATTCTGTATCCTTTCAAGCATATTTTTGTATTTAATTTCGCTCGGGCTCCAGACGGCCGCATTATATTCGAGATGACTCCTCACAAGAGCCTCATACAAAGCCCTCAATGCACTGATGTTTGTGAAGTCATTTGCCTGACGCAGCAGAAATCCCAGATTCCTGTACGCCTTTTTACAAACGAGTACCACGTGTTTGCGAAACTGCAGATCACTGGCGAAATGAATGCCTAAATCCTTAATCTCTGTGACACGCTGCAGCGGCTCCCCGTCCATGCTGTACTGGTGGTGTTGTGGAATTCGTGCGCGTGTGAATGAAAGCACCGAGCACTTTGATACATTAAAGTATAGCTTATTGCAGTGACTCCATTCAGTGACCCTATCCAAGTCGTGCTGCAGCATGTCACGATCCGCAGTGTCTTTTATGACTGCAGACAACTTAAGGTCGTCAGCAAACAGCATGCACGTTGACCTGACTACCTTTGGTAAGTTATTTACCATAATAATAAATAATAAGGGTCCTAAATTTGTACCCTGACTGACGCCCGATCTGGTGTAGTAGGGCTCCGAGAAGTGTCCGCCACAGTCCACATACTGACGTCTATCTCTAAGATATAGCTTAGAACCAAAAGTTTGACTTGACTTCATGATAGTGTAGCTTGTTGTACCGCCAATCAATCTCTTTAGTAATATTGGTGTGAAACTCTCCATACAATTAGATAGGACATGTGAAGTTCTCAGATTTCATAACAGTATCGTTCCTAATGCACATAAAAAATGCAAAATCTAAAAAAAAAGAATTTTACGATTTTTTAAAACAATATAATGGGATTTGAACTCGCGCCATTTAGTGCGGTAACCGGCCGCCTGACCTTACCGCTAAATTCCCCGTTGACATATTGTTGAAATAGCTGTTCCCTTGCAATTTATAATATTACTGCCCCGCTCCTTTATAAAAATAGCGTGATTATTATGTTCCCAGAGTAAAAGTTTTATTTTTAACTAAATAAATAAATAAACATGTCATTTTCTGCATTCAATTATTTTGTGCATTCAATTACGAACAAACACATTTTAAAATCAATATTGCTTACCTCCCATAACATACGGCGTGATTATATGTAGCCTAAAGCCTTCCTTGGTTTACTAAGAACATTTTTGCTGAATTTCAATTCAATCTATCCAGTAGTTTTGGCGTGAAGCCGTACCATACACACAGACAAACAGACAAACAGACAAACAGACAAAAATTCTAAAAAGTCACTTTTTGTCATCAGTTACGTTTTTCTAACAAAAGCCACTTATTTTTTCTCGAAAATTCACATTGTACAGTTTTTCTTTCGTTACTGTTTTATTATATGTATAGATATAGATATAGATTATGTATCGAAATAATGGGTTTTTGATGTAATTCGTGATAAGATAGCCCAGAGCCCGTTTTTATTTCTTTAATTCTAGTTGTACACCTACCATAATGAACTACACACATCAAAAGTGTCTAGGGATCAACATATATTTTTGCAATAACTTTTCTCCTGATTGATATTAATTAAAATTTTCTTTAAGGATTCATCAAATAAAGTGTTTTCGTTTGTCACAGTAACGATAAACCAAGTCACCTTTGCATTAATAAAGAAATTTGCCATTTTCCTAATAAAGGGATTTTTGACATTTGAACCACTAACACAAAAGTTCGAAAAAAAGACTGAAATAACAGTTTTCTTTAAAATTTTATTGGGTAACTTAAACAATTAATAATCCGTGTTTCTACCGCGAACACTAACAACACAAGAACATCGGTTTGGCATACTCAAAATGAGTTCATCCAAATCACGCTGTGGAATGGCCGCCCATGTTCGTTGCAACAACAAAAAAAGGTCTTCTTGCGACTGGATACCCTCCATATTCGGCAGAGCTCTTCTCTGTAGCATATCCCATGCATGCTCAATCGGGTTCAAGTCTGGCGACTGAGCAGGCCAGGGCAGGACATTGATGTTAGCTGCGGCGAGAGTCTGTCTTACAACTCTTGCGGTGTGCGGTCGTGCATTATCATGCATTACCTGAAATAAGGGACCGATTTGCACTTGTAGAGGAACGATGACGTCTGATACAATCGTCTCAGCATAAATTTGAGCGTTGAGGTTGCCTCTGATCCAAATCAACTCAGTTCTTCCGCCGATCCAAATACCCGCCCATACCATGATGGTTCCACCACTATAAGGATGGACTTCCTGGCAGGATTTTAATCGCTGTTGGCGTCCAGGGGTTCTCCAGTGTCGTATACGTCTTGTATCCGGTCTCATACCAAAACGAGACTCATCAGAAAAGCACACGAAACGCCATTGTTCTTCTGCCCAATTTCTGTGTTCAAGAGCCCATTGATATCGAATCCTACGATTGTGCATTGCTATAGGTGGTACCGTAGCGGTCTTCGGGAATGAAGGTTCACTTCATGCAAGCGGTTTCTGACTGTTTGGTCGCTAATTAAGTTCCCTGAAGAGTGATGAAGCCTCACGGCTAACATCATGGCGGTTATTGTTGGAGCTCTTCGAGTTAAGATTTGAATGTATCGGTCTTGTCTCCGTGTGGTGCAGCGATACCGTCCTCCATGGCGCTCAGCCACGGTACCAGTGCTTCGGTAACGTGTCCAAAGTCGACTGATAACACTCTGACTTGTATTCAGAGCTAAAGCCACAGTACGTTGCCGGGAACCAGCTTCTATCATTCCCACGGCTCTGAGCATTTCTTCCCTGCTTAAATGACGTCGCCGCTCCATAATAACGTTGGTTTTAATCAGTAGTAGGGAAACAGTAGCACTAATAATGTCTTCAATGCGTTGTATGTTTTTATAGGGAAAATATTGACAGCTGATTTTCATCTTTTACTCGAATTTGATTCACAGTTCCTGATTCAAATTATGAAATGTACCAAAAAGGATCCATATAAATTTATAAAATCATAAATTTATTACAAAGCCACATCTCAATCTCAAGAAATCCGCATAAAAATGCTTGATCCCTAGACACTTTTGATGTGTGTATAATGTTCTCTTTCGAAAATGTTCTCTACTAACTTTTTAGACCTTTGTATCCTGTCTATGAGTATGCAGTTTCATTAAAATCGGTTCATTAATTTCGAAAAATAAGGGCTTGAATGTTTGTATGAAATGCTGTACGGCGTAAACGCTCTTAAAAGGTATTGAAAAAAGTGTCAATACGATAATCATGGTACCCACTGTCATAAAAGCACTGTTGTAGTGATGATACATAAAAAAAAAAAAAAAAAATCAGACTTATAATCATTAAAGTCATCAACACAACTCTCTAAGACCAATCCCACTGAATGACTATTTCATGAAATCTTGACATTTAACAATTATATTATCTTACCAAGTTGTATTACTGATCTTAATGATTCATCATCATCATCATCATTTCAGCTGAAAAAACGTCCACTGCTGGACATAGGCCTCCCCCAATTTTGGGGGGGGGGTTTGCCATAATCGCCACATTGGCAGGCGGGTTGGCGATCGCAGTATGGTATGATGGTGTAATGCATAGAGAACGCTGCTGCCCATTCTCCGGTCTTCCTTAGTCGCCTTTTACGACGCCCACGGGAAGTACGGGTCGGTGTTATTCTTTAAGTCCGGCACCACACAGACAAAATCCGGCACCACACAGACAAAGTCCGGCACCGCACAGACAAGTCCGGCACCACACAGACAAATTCCCGGCACCACACAGACTCCTAATGATTATAATTCTGTAAATACATATTTGTTACGGTCTCAAATCATATTTTAATCGACGTACAACTTAGTACTAACCAGCAAATTGCAAAAAACGTAAGAAAATTTGAATTTCGCGGGCTACCTTAGCGCTTCCCCCTTAATTAGATCTTTTGTTCATTTTTGGCTGTTCATCTATAAAGATCGCAAAAAAAAAGGAATCGCAAAAAAAGTCCCACGAAAAGTATATTTTAATTCTATAAAAACCTTGTTTATGATATTTGAGCTTGATGGCAATAGGTGCGCCCCTTATTACTTGGGGCTTAAACATAACCTTCAAAATGCAGATGTACTATAGCTATACTCTACCTACCCCTTGGGGGGAAACAGACGTGATGATTTGTTGAGGTCATAAGTTTAAAAAAAAAACTATTCTGGGCGTGTCCAAGCGACTGAAGCGGGGGTGGATCCAGCAGCTCATTCGACGAGGGCTGAGCTATTTGCAGTTAGGAGGTGACCTGGGGGTGGGGTATCCACCTCGCTCATCCAATGCATACGCCCATTTCACAGTATCCCCCTCCCCCCCATTTCAACACCCTCACATCCCCCGGTTTCAGGAATTATGCATGGCTTGTTAGTCTACACTATTCGGTAGAAAATGCCTAAAAGTGCTTCAGATTTTTGACAATCGACGAAAAAAAATCAAACAAAATACATATTTGAATTTGGTCTAGATTAAAGGATAACCCGAAGCCCTGAAGTTATACTAAAGTAGATTCTAAACATAAAATCAGAAACTGCGTGATAATGTTCCATTCTTCGTTTCATCGCTAGAGTCGTGGATTTTCTTCCCACAAACAAAAACAAAAGTGAAAAGATGTATACGTCTATTACGTCGTACATACCTGTGAAGTACACCGTCATTTCTGACCTTACCCACAGCGAGTCGTAGTTGGTAGTTATTGTTAGGCGTTTTTTGATTAACTGACACTTTCTCTGATATAATACGATTTAAAATTGTGCGTGTGGATTATGTAAAATGGTTGGTTTGTTGGTTCATAGTACAAACAGTTTTGTATAGATATAATTATCACCTCTATTATATAACAAATTCGCGTTTGTCTGAACGCGATAAACTTAAATACTACGGATTTCCATAAGGTTTTTACCAATGAATAGAGTGATTCATGAGGATGGCTTAAGTTTATAATACACTAGCTGACCTAGCCAACTTCATACCGCCCCGCCATCCGCTCTGCCCCCGCATTTTAAATCTCTAATATCTTCTAAGATATTCATTTTAATGATATGCTGTAAAGGGCAATTTTGATCTTCATGAAATGCACAACGTATTTAATGTATTTAATTGGATAAGGAATAATACTGTATTGTTTAAAATAGCTTGATAAATAAGCCATATTTTTTTTTTGTAATATGTACAAGATAAAAATGGTTACTGTGTGTTATCGTTAGGAGATAAACATATACCATTGTGGACTTTTTATCAATATTTTTAAGATATACAATTCCGTAGTACATTAATTTGATCTATCTCGTAAGGTTTAGCCAGCATTAATTATTATTAGCGCACGAAAATATGTTTGATACGACATCACATTACAAATCTTTGAATTTCTCGGCTTTGCTCTACTATAATGTGCATGTATTATACACATAAGTCTTCCTCTTGAATCACTCTATCTATTGCGGAAAATTGATCCAAAATCAGTTGCGTAGTTAAAAAGATCTAAGCTAACAGGAAGCGGGAGCGACTTAGTTTTATACCTACTATGTAAAGAAGATTAAGGTTTTGTGAAAATTGGCTGAAATATGACGATGGTTGTTGAAAATATCGGAATAATGCCGACTGGGAGGTATACAGGCGTGGGCCGCGTAAACCAATAGAGTTATATGCAAACAATAAGTGCTTAAAATATATTGGCTTTCTGTCGACTATTGTTTTCCTTTTTTTTTTTGTTATCTTTTAGCTGTAAGTCTTCCATGATGTAATAAATAAATAAAAAAGAAGCGGGTTTTTGGTCCCGACTCCCAAAGCCGGGCGATTCTGTACAAAATCTCACCGTGAAAACTTGGGTGATGTGAGTTTGTTTTTGCTAGGAATTGACACTATTGACAGTTCACTCCACGCTCACTTCACCTAAGTTTTCACAGTGGGTTGGTTACAGAATCGCAATGCAGGTCTCTTCGGAAGGAAACGGTTACATGTTTCACCTGTTTCTTTAAAGTATTGTTCACTATTTCACCCGCACCGATCGGCACCGACTCGCATTTTATATGACACTCGCCTGCACCAAAAATCTGTTTCTTTATGTAAGCACCCTATGGCAGTACGTTCCCGTGGGAAGTTTTCCGACTCTCCGCGGGCCAAGCCGCGGGCAAAAGCTATAGTGTTTTATAATTCTTAAATAAAAAAGGGATGAACTTATTTTCACGACTAACAATAAATATATATATTTTTTATTAATAAACTATAAATATAAAAAGCTAACAATCTTAAGATAACAGTACCAGTTACCAGGCAATATGTCTTTCATTGACTTGAATGTGCCCTGGCGGCTGATAGTCTGTCTTGCTGACGGTGGCGTGTGTGTTGGATATTTAGCTCTCTTTCTAAATGGTTGAGCTGAGTGGTGTTGATCTATATGCGTCATGTTCGTGAACGGGCGCCGTCAGTTGGGGCTGGTCATCACTTAGCTGCCTCGGCTTATTTTTAATTATTTTATTTTTGGATTGTTGTTTTCTTACTATTACTCTGGACGCTTTTAACGCGTAAGACTTTTTTACATCGTTTTCACATATAATTATAAATTCAACATTAATGATGTAACTAATATTTTTGTAAAAATATAATTTAAAAGAGTGTCCATGGAGTTTCTTGCCCGTTCTTTTCCATAAGTACCTACGCTTTGAAATGGGCAACTAGCTTCATATTTTCTGACTGACCGACTTCTTGACAATTCAAAAGTGCTTGTAAATGGTTTAATTGAAATAAATGCTTTGAGTTTGAGTTTTGAATAACAATAATAATATGTACAAGTATATAAAAAGGAGGGGACATGATCAAAAGGCAACAAAAAATTCATCCGCATTGCTGTCAACAGGAAACTTGCCCAAAAGGCCAGCAACATTGCCACGTTGTATGGCAATGCTGATTCTTTGGTCAAAAAACAGGCCACGTGAAGAGTCTACCAACCATAATTATATTATTACCTAAGTATGTTTGTCTTGTTTTTTATAAAAATATTTAAAAATGTATTTAATAAGTAAAAAGTAAATAAATAAACTAAATAATTATAGTATTACTATTTTTTCCAGGAGAAGGTGACGGAGGTGACAGAAATGGTCCACACTTGCCCGAGGCAGAGAGGAGTGGAAAGGAGAAAAGGAGGGCTTTGCGCTGTAGTGGGACAACATAGGCTACAAATAAATAAATAATATTTTTTTAAATATTTACTTTTGATCTTTGACAGTCGTTACGGGTAGTCAGAAGTCCGAAAGTCTGACAACCAGTCTTACCAAGGGGTATCGTATTACCCAGTAACTGGATTGTGGAGGTCAGACAGGCAGTCGCTTCATGTAAAATACTGGTATTAAGCTGTATCCGGTTAGACTGGAAGCTGACCCCAACATCGCAATGGCTTTTTTTTTGACAGTTCAACAACATTCATTGCGTTATTTACGTTATTGAGCAGACAAATTTTTTTAACATAAGTATTGTTACGAGCTTTGGGTTCGTGACAATAAAAACTGCCGATTTAATACCAAAAAAATTACACTTTAATCTATAATACTATAACAATTTAAACACACTAATTATAAAACACAATTGCACTACTGATCGCTTTGTTGTTTCTTATTTGGAAGTCGGTTGTTTTTTTTTTGTAAAAATGTGTTTTCGGTAGTCGGTGGCAAACAACGACAAATGCGGACCCAATGAAAATATTCCGAAATTAAAGTTATTTTTCACTTTGTAGTTTCTTATTTGGAAGTCGACTTTTTTTTTTGTAAAAATGTTTTTTTCTTAAATTAAGTTACCACTGCGTTCTGTGGAGAGTGACGATGGGTGTGAGTGTGTGTGTGTGTGTGTCTGTGGTGTTTGAATGTACATCTTTATTTTCCGTCATCGCAGACTCTATCTGTGATTCTATATAAAATAATACACCATAATATCATCATCATCTGCCGAGCCTTTTCCCAACTATGTTAGGTTCTGTTTCCAGTATAAGTCTAGTAGTAGTAGGTATAATGCTGGTAGTCTAGTTCAATACACCAGGATTATACATGGAGCAACTGCAGCATATCAGACCTCCACAACCCAGTTACTGGTAAAACGATATCCCTTGGAAAGACTGGTTGTGACTTTTGCGTTTCTGATTTCCCGTAATTACTGTCAAAGATCTGAGAATGACAGCCGGGACCAATGGCTTAACATGCTTTCCGAGGCATGAAGGGGTCTCGATATGTAATAGCTGGTCAGCCATCCACGGGCCGACCGCGCCAACCGTAGCTTAACCTCCGACCCGTACGACTGTTATCATTTAGCCACGACACCCTCTGAACAAACAATACACCACATCATAGATATTTCTATGCACCACGTACTCAATATTTTGTGTCTACTTAGTTCTTAACTACATTATGTAAAACCTAAACAATATAAATAATACAGCCTTGAATGATTCGTTTCTTTTTCTAGACGATATTTATTCAGACTCAAAACTAGGTAATGATGACATTAGAAATTGTCCTCCAATGATTAATGTCGTTCTTACATTACGTTAGTCATTTTATGAAAGCAAAAGTGGACGTAAACTAGTTTGTGTCATTTTTAGGTCACGAAGACTTTTAGTGCCTAGTTTACGTTGGCTTCTCATAGCCGCCATTTTGAACCTTCCTTGTTGGACAACCGTGTGTCAGTTTATGCTGGTCTTGTCGTGTGCATAGCTTGAATTGTAAGCATATCGGATACTGGTTTTATTGTCTGATTCTGTAGAGATAAACCATTGATGTATAGCTTGTGTTTTTGACCTAGATATTTGTATCGATATCATATATTATTTTGTACTAGCTTCTGCCCGCGACTTTGTACGCGGATCCTATTGCTTATGCCAGCGACAACGGGGTCGTCAAAATCGAAGATCTGAAACGTCTGATGTCGAATTCTCCCGGCCAGCCCGGGGACGGGACGGGTTGTGGTGTGTCGCCGACACCACAACCAGTTAGAATTTCCGTCTCAATGATATTTCTCTGCAGCGAGATGACTTTGAGCCGGGTCCCATTGCACAGTTTCGGCGGAGTAAGTTTCCGAAGAAGCATAATTGGGACACCGACCTTTAACTTAATGGTGTGCGCTGATAGTCAACTTGCACTGAGGGACTTGAGAAATTCTACGGGGTAATGTGTGGCGTCATCTTGGTCGACAACAGTGTTTATTGAAGTGTAGATCACTTCATTTCCCTCAATTTCCGCGAGAATGCATTCATTGATCGCTGAAGCTTGGTCGTTTCTGGGTGTTAAAATGGCTCGTTCACACACTCAAGAATTATGTTGGTGCGGTATCCTATTGATGTCTCCGTACACCAGGTAAATCCAATCTTCTAAGGTGGACACTACCCTCCCAAGTAGGTATCTCAGGTGAACCACCCGGCTACCGTCTACTGGTAGCGTTCCCTCACCCAATTTTAAGAGAACATCAGAAAATTCTTGGGTGTGTACATTCCCGCCAAGATGTGCTCTCATATTCATCGTTAAGCGCAACCTGTGAATATGTGGCCATAAGAAAGAGTATTTCAACAAAGCATTCACCTCATCAGCCCTAGTTCCTCGCGTCACCACAGGGAGCGTTTGTCGGAAATCGCCGCTAAACAGAACTGTAACGCTACCCATCATTTGCTGGTTCCTGCGGATGTCCTGCAAAGTCCTGTTTACCGCCTCTACTGCTTTTCTGTTCGCCATAATGCATTCATCCCACACGATTAAACAGCAATCTTTAAGCACGCGCCCTTTGTCACTGTTGCGTGACACTCCACAAACAGGTGTATCATTACTCTCTAAATCCATGGGAATCTTAAACATTGCGTGCGCTGTTTTGCCACCAGGAAGCAGTGTTGCGGCGATTCCTGACGATGCTACTGCAATGGCAATCTTGTCTTGCCTCCTGACCTCTGCGAGAATGCCAGCGGTGACAAATATTCTCCCTGTTCCACCAGGAGCATCCAAGAAAACATTTACCTTGGCCGAGCCGACTCAAGGATGGTGTCGAAAATTTGCTTTTGCTCTGAGGTAAACTTAGAGACATGGTCATTGACGACGGTTGTGGAGTCGGTAGCCCATAATCCACCAGAGACTGCCGCAGATCGAAATGACCATATCTTGAAGTGAACTAAGGCAACTGTTTAGAACGCGCTCATCAGTTGCCTCAGTGTTATCTTCAGTAGTGCATCTCAGACCTCTTAGGAAGTCTTCGGACAGAAGATGCCGATATTTCTCCCACAACAGAAGCGGATTTGCAATACCGCAGAACACCAACATGACGACAAACAGATGTCGCAAACGACTGAGATTGTCACTAATGCTGGCCTCCTCGAGTGCGTTGTCCCAGTGCTGATCACCGTCGAGAAGGTGGCGTGCTACGCAAGCAGCGCGGTATGTGGGATACTCAATGTCATCGACTGTCGTTAGAAACGCAAATGATGTTGGGCCGTGCACTGTGTGCAGTTACATTCGCAAATAATAGCACTCGCCATTATTTGGGTGCACAGTGTAAACCCGTCCCAATGCGGTGTCCTTAAAAATTCCCGGAAACCCGTCCACGGCGTGTCCGCATCGACGTCGATTAAATACACCTCTTTGCTTGTCGTACGTGTAGTACGACGGCACCTCATCATAGGTGAGTGATCTAGCAAAGTTGTCCCCTTCACAGAGTCTGAAAAAGGCCAATTTCAGTCTATCAAAAAGTACTCTGTGAAGGCCAACAGGAAAATTAAACACATCAACCAACACAGACAACAAAGGTAACCCCCGTTTCGATAGCACCTATAACATCACTTTTTGGGAACAAAACCATAGCGCGATCTAACTCGATGCCAGTTAGAAAACGGAAACTACATATTATTTACCCAAATTAATAAAATCACATCACATCACACTAATATTATAAAGGCGAAAGTTTGTGAGTGTGTGTGTGAGTGTGTGTGTGTTTATATGTTTGTTACTTCTTCACGCTCAAACGGCGGGACCAATTTTGATTAAATTTAGTAGGGAGGTAGCTGAAATCCTGGATTAACATATAGGCTACTTTTTATCCCGTTATTCCCACGGGATCGATATTTACGGGGTGAAACCGCGGGGCGCAGCTAGTTATGAATAAAACTAAATTGTCGTTAATTTAACAGACAACTACATTAGTTTTGCATTAAATAAAAAATATGGTAACAGCAGCAAGGATCAAAACTAAGAATTACATACTTTAATGAATTACCTTGCTTGTGCTTGGTAAGATTTATTTATCACATGAAATGTTAACTTTGCCATTACAGATAAATCTAATGCGACCAAGTAACTTAAAATATACATAACTATACCTTACATGCTACACAGTACGTGGCCCTTGTGAACTCACTCAGTGTACAGGTGAATAAGTCTATGGCATCCGCCACCGCGTTGAGAGTGCGCAGCGCACGAGTCACCGGTGCGCGCTCCAGCAGGTTAGTGCGCGCACTCGGCACCACCAGGAGCTGCGGCTTGCGCCGCCGCGCCACGTACCTATCTGGTAGATTAAACCCTATTTCTGACAGTATACCTGAGTTTTGTATACTACCTCTTAAAACTTTGAAAAGATACGTTGCCAGTGCCACTTCACGCCTAATTTCTAATTTGTAGTAGTAGTCTCGGTATGGTGGGCACCATACCGAGACAGAACAAGGTAGGATACAGTAACGGGTATCCCGGGTATCTCCCATACAGCTTTAAATAAATAAATCTGACGAATTTATTCTGTATCCTTTCAAGCATATTTTTGTATTTAATTTCGCTCGGGCTCCAGACGGCCGCATTATATTCGAGATGACTCCTCACAAGAGCCTCATACAAAGCCCTCAATGCACTGATGTTTGTGAAGTCATTTGCCTGACGCAGCAGAAATCCCAGATTCCTGTACGCCTTTTTACAAACGAGTACCACGTGTTTGCGAAACTGCAGATCACTGGCGAAATGAATGCCTAAATCCTTAATCTCTGTGACACGCTGCAGCGGCTCCCCGTCCATGCTGTACTGGTGGTGTTGTGGAATTCGTGCGCGTGTGAATGAAAGCACCGAGCACTTTGATACATTAAAGTATAGCTTATTGCAGTGACTCCATTCAGTGACCCTATCCAAGTCGTGCTGCAGCATGTCACGATCCGCAGTGTCTTTTATGACTGCAGACAACTTAAGGTCGTCAGCAAACAGCATGCACGTTGACCTGACTACCTTTGGTAAGTTATTTACCATAATAATAAATAATAAGGGTCCTAAATTTGTACCCTGACTGACGCCCGATCTGGTGTAGTAGGGCTCCGAGAAGTGTCCGCCACAGTCCACATACTGACGTCTATCTCTAAGATATAGCTTAGAACCAAAAGTTTGACTTGACTTCATGATAGTGTAGCTTGTTGTACCGCCAATCAATCTCTTTAGTAATATTGGTGTGAAACTCTCCATACAATTAGATAGGACATGTGAAGTTCTCAGATTTCATAACAGTATCGTTCCTAATGCACATAAAAAATGCAAAATCTAAAAAAAAAGAATTTTACGATTTTTTAAAACAATATAATGGGATTTGAACTCGCGCCATTTAGTGCGGTAACCGGCCGCCTGACCTTACCGCTAAATTCCCCGTTGACATATTGTTGAAATAGCTGTTCCCTTGCAATTTATAATATTACTGCCCCGCTCCTTTATAAAAATAGCGTGATTATTATGTTCCCAGAGTAAAAGTTTTATTTTTAACTAAATAAATAAATAAACATGTCATTTTCTGCATTCAATTATTTTGTGCATTCAATTACGAACAAACACATTTTAAAATCAATATTGCTTACCTCCCATAACATACGGCGTGATTATATGTAGCCTAAAGCCTTCCTTGGTTTACTAAGAACATTTTTGCTGAATTTCAATTCAATCTATCCAGTAGTTTTGGCGTGAAGCCGTACCATACACACAGACAAACAGACAAACAGACAAACAGACAAAAATTCTAAAAAGTCACTTTTTGTCATCAGTTACGTTTTTCTAACAAAAGCCACTTATTTTTTCTCGAAAATTCACATTGTACAGTTTTTCTTTCGTTACTGTTTTATTATATGTATAGATTGTAGTGATGTTGACTGAGTGACGCCGACTTCATTGATGCCGTGATATCAGTAGTTTTTATGGTGTTCTTAAAAAAGAGTATTCTATCCAAGAGGCAGCATGTTAGTCTGTTCAGAGAGAGGTTGTAGGTAAGTTCGAACCTTGCCTTTGTACTGTTTATTGTACCTACTCGTACAAGCTTAATTGGATTCGTTTCAGAAGGTAGTTCCGGGAACATAAAAAGGCCACTTTGGCAGAATCATAAAAGGATAACATTATGAATCATGATGGACAGTTAACTGTTAAGTTAATCATGAAGCATTTTTCCGTTATTTTTTTTTGTCCGTGCTAAAATACCAATCAATCCAATCCCAATCTCTTTGATTATACCTACGTAAAGCAGCGAAAAAAGGAAAAAACACGGACTGTCTTCGCCATAGCCTTTTAAGGCCAGCAACGCAACGTATTCTGTAGTTGGATTTCGTAGAAAATAAAAACATAGCATACCAAGTAACAGCACGATTATTTAAGTAGAGTATCTACAAAAAAATAAAGGTTTTCTACTTGAACTCTTTACCTTTATTCGGCAAAGTAATTTATGGGTATTATGAGAGGAAACGCAATCACGCGGTCCTTAGGGTTCATTCCATACCAAAGACTGTCCATAACATCGTATTCCTATAATATTTTATTGATTTTATTTTCAGACAATTCATTCAATAACGCCGGTAAAACAAAACATAGGGACATGGTTGTGGTACATTCTACATTATATCGTTAAAACATTCCGACTAAAAGATATCATTAACCAGGGAGAAAACAGAGGAATACGTTAGCATGGTATGAACGCCAATGACCACTCTTAAACCAGCAAAATCAGCTAAAACATAAATATTCCAAAGCGATGGTTGCGTAAATCTCACTTTCTGATTGCGTAAATTTTACTCACAAATAATTATAATTATCGTTAATAATATGACGTTTGAAAAAAATTCAAAGCTAGATAATTTGACCAAATTGACGGCTATTTGAACCGGTAGAGTTTAGCGGGTCATCGGTAATTATTATAACTAGACGTATCATGTTTTAGTGTGCGTGACTCATGCTACAGAAGATTTACTTTCGTTTTTTTTATTTTTAATAGCCATATGGCCGCTCCCATGCTAAAATTATAATTATTATTTATATAAGGTAATTATTATAGTAGTTTTAGGGTTCCTTACCTCAACATGAGAAACGGAAGCCTTATACGATCACTTTGTTGTCCGTTTCTGTCCGTCAGTCAAGATCCTTTTTCTCAGGAACGCGTGGAGTTATCAAATTAAAATTAATATCAAGTTCTCAGGGCTGCTTGATTTACATTCTGTAATTACTTTATACTTACTTCTTGTTTTTTTTTAAATTCAAAATCGTTTACTTTTACCATGTTTGCAAATATGGGAGCGCCATGTATCTATCTGATAATTCATTTATATGTCATGGTTTCATTTTTAATTCTTTTAACTATTGTGGTATAGTAATTTTATTTTAGGTGCTTCGTCTTCACATAATTATTATTATGTAATTAATGTATGCAAAATATTGTAAAACATTTTATAAGATTAACGATGGAGTTTTTTCCTTATTCTTCTCCATACGAAAACTACCTTTTGGAAGGGGCGACTAGAATCAATTCTAATTTATTGTAATTTTTGACGTCCTTTTATGTGCCTATTTGAAATAAATACTTTGACTTTGCAATCCCTTGAAGCAGTGAAAAAATCTAACTTTTAAGTCAACGCAATCAAAAGATGTTTTTTTCGTTTATCGTTCCGGGTACCTATAGAGTACTTCCCATTGACCTAAAATCATGAAATTTGGCAAGAAGCAATGTCATGTAGCACAAGTCAAGGAAAAGATCCGAAAACCCTAATGTTTTAGGTACATTACAAAAATTTATATTTTATAACAATTTACATACCTACAAATTTGTACCGAGCCCTCAGCACGCGAGTCCAACTCGCACTTGACCGGTTTTTTTATAGTTGGGAAAAGGCTGGGCAGATGATGATGATAAGGTAACTATTTTGTACCTTTCTCTGGAGCCATAACCACCGGTAACTTGGAAGTTGGCTCCCCAATTCGGTGGATCTATATTAATCATCAATATTTTTTTTATATCGAAAAATAAAACGATAGGTAACTTTAAATTTTTTATTTAGAAACTAACAGCGCTTCACGGTTTCACCCGCGTAAGTTTCGATCCCGTGGGAATATCGGGATAAAAAGTATCCTATGTGTTAATCCAGAAAATGATCTAACTATGTGCCAATTTTCATGCAAATCTGTTCAACGGTTTACGCGTGATTGAGTAACAAACATCCAAACATCTTTACAAACTTTCACATTTATAATATTAGCAGGATATTTAAGAGCGTTTACGCCGTACGGCATTTCATACAAACTTTCAAGCCCTTGTTTTTCGAAATGAATGTACCGATTTTATTGAAACTTTATACGCATATGCAGGATAAAAAGGTCTAAAAAGTTAGTAGATAACATTTTCGAAATGTTTCGTTTAAAAAAAGATAACTGGAAATCACTGTTTCTATGGAAAATTTAAAATCGGTCTAATTTAGCTGGAACACTATTTTTCGAAAATGTTCTCTACTAACTTTTTAGACCTTTGTATCCTCGGAGGTGTATTATCTCAACATTTTTTTTTTCAATTATTTGTCGCAATGGTTTTTACAATATTACATAAATAGTTTTACTTTTCTTTCTCCCTTACTATTAAACGCGGAGTAAACTTCACCCCGAAAAATTTAAGGTAAATCTGAATGTATTACTTCTTTGTAATCTGGATGGACATTTACGGGAGTGTTTGTTTGCCGTTCCATTTGTCGGGCATTGCGAAAAACATCGCACTCAAATTTACACTAGATCCTTCATTTCAAATGCCAAGTGCGTCCGGGCGTGATTCGATATGAATGGACTAAGTGCATGGCCGGGCCACACGCGTGCAGTGCAGGGTTTAGTAGTCAGCACAGCTACAGTAAGCGTACCTATAGTCTGTTCAAATCCTTGTTTCCAATTGACGTTATTTCAACTTATGATAATTCTTTATGCCAACTTTTTAATAGTTTTATTATTATCATTTTCTTCTTAAACAGAGCACCTGCCATCTTATGCCTTCTCCACCCTTGGTTAGCTGGTAGAGAATGCCTAAGGCATTAAGTCCGCCTTTGTACTTTACTAATGTGCCAGAAGTTTAAATAAATAAATACCATAACGGTTTGCAACTTGTAACTATTCCAAAGGCCTCACGAAACGATACACCATGCACGTTGCACTTACGTAACTACAAGCCAAGCGAACTCTGTACCGGCCATAGTTTAATTACATAGTAAGCCATTACATAACGGTATCAAATTTTACGAGACGTTTCCCCATGGTTCGTATCACGCGTTCGTCTATTATGGTGGAGTTTAACATCGTGTCTCAGATTTTGTTATTGTATGTTCGTTATTATGAAAATTGTGATGCGTATAGGTCAGGTACGTTGTTACGTCAGATTTTGATCGCTGGTTCTTTCATGGTTGAGTTAAAAGGATGGGTTATGAAGCCCACAGACTAAGTAGATATGTACGAGTATGTAAGATAGTTTGTAAGTTATTTATTGCCTGTTTTGTTACGTGCCTGGTACTTGTTGACGGGTCTACAATGTGTCCTCCCATACCTATTAACAATGTAATTTCAAGACATTGTAAAAGCCAATTGTTTTTTAAAGAGTTACCGTGTAGTTTCTTGCCGGAACTTCTCCATAGAAAACGACCAATTGGAACCGTGCACCTAGCTTCTGACGTTTTATAAGTGCCCATGTAGGTTTACGTGAAGTAAAATAGTTTCTGTAAGTTCTAAGTAGTGACCAACCGACATAGCCCGAAGAATTGCCAAACTTAAGTGGCAGTGGGCAGGGCACATTGCTCGCAGAACAGATGGCCCATGGGGCCGAAAGGTTCTGGAGTGGCGACAGAGCACCGGAAGACGTAGCGTTGGAAGGCCTACCACAAGGTGGACCGACGACCTGTGAAGGCCGCAGGACCCGGTCGAAGTGGAGGTGCTTGGGGGAGGCCTATGTCCAGCAGTTGACGTCTCTCGGCTGAAATGATGATGATGTGATGAAGTTCTAAGTAGAGCTACACGATCATTGACACATGCGTGCACTGACTGGACTGGTCCACTCTAGTCTGTGTGGTGCTTTCCTCAAAGGATCATCTCAGGCACTCAACTGCATGGTCCTCATAATTGATCAGACCAAGTTAATGTCCAGATTTTAAAAGAGACTCTCTCTGAGTTACACTGTTTCTTCTCGGAGTAGCCGGATAGGAAACACTGGCCTCATTTTTTTAAATGACTGTTGAACGTATTTTTTAAACCAATTTAATAACTGACGCTGAAAACCAGCGCTGGGGCTGTCTTGTATAGGGTCCTAGCATTATGCTGAGCGATGGCCGTTTCACGTGGATGTGACGCATGTTTTCCCCCAACTTGTTATTTTTTGTGTTTGAGTTCTTTTTATGCGTTGTGTTTGCCGCAATTATACGTATTTTCTTTCTTAAAAAAGCAAAATATCTTGAAATAGTAACCCTGTGTAATCTAAACGTCTGAACCGATTTTAACAGATAACGTGATGTTGAATCGGAGACGTATAAAACAGAAAGTCTATAAAGTTGGGGAGGTATTAAGTCAGAAAAGTCCTAAATAAAACGATGTCAATATAGCGCACGCGCATGCGTTACACATCATTATCTGTTTGATTTATATTAAAAGAAATAATAAATGATCATTTAACATAACGAAACGCTTGGGTCATGGGGCCCGAATGCGTGTCTCCGGAAAATTTTCGCCGACTGGTCGTGACGGTTGTCACGTTCTATCGCCAAAGATTTAGCATTGCCATTCAATATGGCAATACTGCCAGTCTTCTCGACTCTTTTCCCAGTATTATGTATTTATTTTTAGTTATTTAATTTAGAACCTAGTGTAAATAGTTGATTGTGTTATATTTTGTATATAAGCATTTTAATGTAGATGACGATAGATGCTAGATGCAGACGCACAAAGTCGCCAGTCATGTGCTAATCGACAGATAAGTGACCTCGTAGGTCAATACATGTTCACCTAGGTTACTACTTCGGTACTACCTAGGGTACTACCTTCTGACATCAACATCACCATGCATAGCATGACCACTACTACCTTCTGACATCAACATCACCATGCACAGCATGATCACTACTACCTTCTGACATCAAGATCACCATGCATAGCATGTCCACTACTACCTTATGACATCAACATCACCTTACATAGCATGACCACTACTACCTTCTGACATCAACATCACCATGCACAGCATGATCACTACTGCCTTCTGACATCAAAATCACCATGCATAGCATGTCCACTACTACCTTCTCACATCAACATCATCATGCATAGCACGTCCACTACTACCTTCTGACATCAACATCACCATGCATAGCATGTCCACTACTACCTTCTGACATTAACATCACCGTGCATAGCATGACCACTTCTACCTTCTCCTCTATGAAGAATATAATAACTATTATCTGTTTCCATAGTTGTTTGCCTGCGAGCCATGGAGCGCAGTATCCTGTGGGTTCGAATTTCAGACCCTATAAGAAACAACACTGCGCCAAAACCAGGAGAGAGAAAGCCCTTAAGCATAAGTGGGACTGAGCCGGACATATCTGCCGCATGTCAGATAAACCACCGATTGGGTCCTACGACATCGCGGCAGGCCGAGACGGAGACGGCGCGGCGGGACGAGTTCGACTCCTACCGAAAGGACTGGCTAGCAACAGTCAGAATTGTGTGGAAAATGGAGTCGGAGACCTTTACTCTGCAGTGTGACAGTACAGCCTAGTTAGACTAGATGAGATAGGTAGTTACAAAGTGATAATCCTTCTCTTAATTTTCGACATCGCGCCGTGAAATCATTACACAATCTGTTATGTTGTCTTCCATATCTACGGTGGTCAAGACACATGATTAGACAAATCTACTCATGTGGTCAAGCCACGCGTGCAGCATAGCTGTTCACAACCAGTCGATACGCTTCCGTACAGTATCGAACATCAATCAATGTCATCGTAGGAGTCCTGTAAACGTTGCGCGCTGTTCACAAGTCTGAAATCCGTAAATTTTGTCAGTTTAAATCAATCGCTATTCTTCCAACAGCTGTTTGCTGTCGGGGGCAAGGCATATTAGGTTATCGTTTGTTATTTTCGATACGATAGCCTGACGCGGAACTCATTTAGTTTTCCCACATTTTTGGTGAACAATCTGCAATCACTGCGAACTTAACATACTTCGAAGTAAAACCAGAGAATGAACAATAGTCTAAATAAATGAAATCACGAACCTCGCTAGGACATCCAGTTCAATTCAAGAGTGTTATGTCAATTGCAACCATAATTATTGTTTTTCACATTGCTATTCCGGTCACGCCTGGTCAGTCGTGGTCGGCCAAATTAGTTTACGCCATGGACTGATTGCTGCTCTATTCACTCAAAAACATGTTTGTCACGTGTTGTTTTGCATATTTGTCTGGAGGCTAAAGTATCTCATATGTCACTGGGGCAGCTAAGGGGGGAATATTCCTCCCCCTATTGTTTTACTTCGCGTTCAGTTTTGTGGGCCAATTATTCATAGTAGGAGAGCGGTAATACGATTAAACTAGCCACCCGCCGGGTCGTCAGGGGTGTGGGGTGTGCAGGGGTGAAGCTTTGTAGTATTAAAATAAAAAGGTTATTCAAGGCGTGTTTTCAGGGCAAACATGGGCAGATAGATAAAAAGAGAGGTCTCTCCCAACGCTGTCTACATAAATTGGTTCTTAGAAAAGTATTATTCAAGACCTTAAATCTAAATGCTGTGCAGTGTAACACGTCCGCGACGCATTCTCTGTTACACATGTGTGCGTGGACGAATGAATACAATAATATGGAGGAGATAGAAGGCAAGTTATCTGTGTCAACCGCGTGGCACGACGATCGTCGTATACGCAAGCCAGTGACGTATGTCACGAGACACGATCAGGATATTATGTTGTTGGTAACAAGTGGACTTATTAATATAATTTTCACAACTTAAAAGTTGTTTTTGAAAGGAAATCTGATGCGCTTGAGAAAGCAAGTTCCTACAGGTGAAGTCTTATGCAATACGCAAAACAACATTAATTCCAAAAAATAAAACTTGACTTACATGAAGTAGAAAATAATATATAGCTGGCAGCATCACGTTAGATTTTGAACTAAGTATTGGCATTCAATATCTCAATCAGCAAAATCACCTGAATTCAAGTACATAATATAACAAAAAGTGATGTTAGTATTTTTAGTAGCAATAGAACCTTGTTACATATTCATTGAAAACTACTCTAAGACTGCAATACTGATAAATTAATTCACTGCACGGGACTAATGGAAACCTCTTTCCTCGAACTTACATCACGTTGGCATTTAGACACTGAAGCCCGAAATGTTGCGTCGAAGCCACTGAAGGCTGGTCAAGTCTGATCGATTTTATGGACGATATTCAACACAACGTTGGATGGAATGTGTGAAAGATGATATCGGAAGACAGGAGGTGACTGACATACACACAAAATGGTATGAAGATAGATGGATGAAAATGATCTAGTCCCACCACAAAAAATACGGTGGAAAACCAGTATTGTGGGTCTGATTCGCATAATATCCCAGCCATAGAAATATTCTTTTAAGTAGCTACAATTATAGCATTATGCTGAGTGATGGCCGGTTAGCGTAGATGTGACAAATATTTCCCCCCACCTTTTTTGGGTTTATTTTAAATAAATGTTTTATCTTTCATTCAAAACAGACTAATATTTTTCGCGGACTTTTGGGGCCCTAAAAAGGCCACGTTGGAGAATCATACAAGGATAACATTATGAATCATAATATGGCGAAGACATTCCGTGTTTTTCTTTTTTTCGCTGTACTACGTAGGTATAATGGATTGGATTGATTGGTATTCTAGCACAGACAAAAAAAAAATAATTGAAATATGCTTCACCAATGGGATTTGATACGATTAACCAGTTAACTGTCCATTATGTTATCCTTTTATGATTCTGCCAAAGCGGCCTTTTTAGGCCCCCTGTTCAGCTCAATATTTAGGAAAATCAAATCGCAAGTGGTTTTATCGACTGTGTAAAATATGTAAATTGTGTAGTTGGCCCTAAACACGCGGAAAATCACCCCGTGTGTAACGCCAATAAGATTAATGGAGTAACATTATTAACATCCCCTTTTAGTTAATTTGAGTTGCATCTGTTGCATCCTTTGCATACAGATTAAGGATTAAAGAGAATAAGTTTAGTAGTCTGAGTGCTAGTACAAGATTATACGCTGATGTTCCTATTGTTTCCATTAAGACTGTGATGTACCTACTGCACAAACGTTCAATGAAGTAACGCGAAAAAGGAGGGGCGTTTCCCCCGCAGAGGATGATTCTGGACTGAATTGATGATGAACGTGAACTTAATGAGCTAAGAAAGTATTCAAATTTCAAAGATTTGATGAAGAGATTTTTATCAAGGAGGTTGTTCGGGGGAGTGATGATTATTTCTGCGGGTTTCATATCACCCTCTCTTTCTATTTTTTTATAAGCCTATACTGTGCCACTGCTGAGGGGTCCGTGGCTAAATAATAACAGCCGCACCTTTAAGCTACGTCTGGTTTGGTATTGGTCTATGGATGGGTGACCATCTTTACATACCGAGACCCCTCCGTGCCTCGGAAAGCACGTTAAGCCGTCGGTCCCGGCTGTCATTCGTGGATCTTTGACAGTTGTTACTGTAATCAGAAGCTCGAAAATCTGACAACCAGTTTTACCAAAGGGTATTGTGTTACCCCGTCACTGGGTTTTGGAGGTCAGATAGGAAGTCCCTCCATGTAAAATACTGGTATTCACCTGCATCCTGTTAAAAACCGACCCCAACATAGTTGGGAAAAGGCTAGGCAGATGATGACTGTGCCACTGCTGGACAAAGGCTTCCCCAAGTCCTTCCAGGACCTCTTTTCCCGCGGCATCTCGAACCAGTCCTCGCGGTACGCATCCAGGTCTTGCCGCCTATTGGACCGGCCTCGGCGGCGCCGTCCGCCTTCGGGCACTGATTGCGTCTAAGTTACGATCACTGAAAAAAAAAGTGCCACAGAATTGCTCTTCATGCTTATCGGTTCATTATTAATCAATGTGTCTCTAAGAATGTAAATGGAGGACTATTCAAACACTTTTAAAGCCAACTTGTTACGTCATAGTAACACTCTATGATACTACACTTATTCAACCACTTAACTATTGGTTTCTCTTTCCGAGAGTCCCATTCATATCTGTCTAGTCATACTCCATCCGAATACAAAGTGACAGAATTATTTTAGGCTATCGTTTCACCTTTTTAGGGTTCCGTACCCAAAGGGTAAAAACGGAACCCTATTACTAAGACTTTGCTGTCAAAAACCGCGATAGCTAGACAGTTGAAATTTTCAGAAAGTATGTATTTCTGTTGCCGCTATAACAACAAATACTAAAAACAAAATAAAATAAATATTTAATTCTCCCTTAAGTCTCCAACTTTTGGAGTTCCCTATGCTTTTCCAACTTTTGGAATTCCCTCTTAAGTCTCCAACTTTTGGAGTCCTCCAACTTTTGGAGTTCCCTATGCTTTTCCAACTTTTGGAGGTTCCTCATATGGCTCCAACTTTTGGAGTTCTCTAGGTTCCTCAATACAATAGGTACACATCAAAATGGTAAGTAGATTAATTACTATCGATTCTAAAAAAATAAATAAGGCTCCCATACAATAAACGCGATTTTTTTGCCCTTTTTTACTCGATATCAAAAATGGCAACAGGTAGGTAGGTACTTACTTGAAATATTCACAAAATACTCAGTTGTATTTTAACTTTAATAATAAATAATAAAGTAGAATAAATATTCCCATACAACAAACATGTTTATTTCGGCGTTTTTGCCTTGTGGTACGGAACCCTTCGTGTGCGAGTCCGACTCGCACTTAGCCAGTTTTTTTTAAAACATTTTATGCGTGTTCTTGCTGTTACTAAGAATCACGTTTTAACATTTACGTGTATCTTTTAGTTACTTATTGATTTAATTCGGGACAACAAAGAGTTACCTATAAATTATAATCAGCATGAAAGTTCCAGTACTGGGTTCTGGTACACAGGTCTGCTCTCTTCGAGAGGAAAGGGTGCGGGACTGCGGGTTGGTAGATGTGTGATACAAATCTTCGTTAACAGTTATACAAACATCATAGTAAACAGGTAGTCAGATATTTTTTTCACATGTGTATCTCACAACGTTATACACATCAAAATTGTTAAAGAACTATTTGCACACAAGTGAAACTTAAATGGTAAAATCTTAAAAGAAAATGTTTAGTTAAAAGAAAATAATAAAAAATAACATTATTCTTTAACGATAATAAAGAAAGAACAAATTAGAACAACAAAAAATCTGAATCACAAATTAATTTTATGAATGAGCTTCGAAATTGATTAGTCGACAATGTAAACAAATCCAAGTAAGTAGGTGAACACAGTGTTGAAATTTTACGACGTTGAGGTGCGTCATAATAGTGTATCTACATAATATAATTATAATTTATTACATAGGTTAATCTGTCTGGGTCATAATAATCATCATCTGCCTAGCCTTTTCCCAATTATGTTAGGGTCGGCTTCCAGTCTAACCGGATGCAGCTGAATACCAGTATTTTACATGGAGCGACTGCCTATCTGGCCTCCACAACCCAGATACTGGGTAATACCCCTTGGTAAGACTGGTTGTCAGACTTTCGGGCTTCTGACTACCCGTAACGACTGTCAAAGATCCACGAATGACAGCCGGGACCAACGGCTTAACGTGCTTTCCGAGGCACGGAGGGGTCACGGTATGTAAAGATGGTCAGCCATCCACAAACCAACCGCGGTAATCGACCTGTGCGGCTGTTATTATTTAGCCACGGGCCTCCCATTTAGCCACGGGCCCCTCGTCTGGGTCATAATAATATACATATTATATTATTATAAATATATAATATACATATTATATTATTATAAGGAGATATGGAAAGGGTTACAATGACGAAGCTAAAGGTGTTAATAGAAAAATAGACAAAATAATAAATAAAAGAGACTAGTCTCCTATCTGCCTTGCCTTTTCCCAACTATGTTGGGGTCAGCTTCCAGTCTAACCAGAAGTAGCTGAATACCAGAATTTTACATGGAGCAACTACCTATCTGACCTTCACAACCCTACTGGGTCTACCAGGTAACACGATACCTCTTCGTTAGTCCGTAGGAGGAGTCTTTTAACAGCAATCGGTAAGAATAAGACAGGGAGGGAAGACCACACAAGAGAGACAATCTCAGGCTTAGGTCAAGGTTACGAAATGAAAGTATCTACGGTTCATAAAGAAGCGGTAACATCTATGAGATTTGAGTAATAGGCATATTAAATATTGTTTGGGAATTTCCGTTGGAAGAAATGCTTGTTGAGACCTTGTGCGTAGGCCGAACCGAGTTCTATTTTTAGATTTAGCGATCGAATTGCCAATATATACGGCGTTACCAGACCGTACTTCGGCTTAGACATGTTCCCGACTCTATCTTGCATTTGTGGTTGTACAACAGCGACCAAAGTTAGTGCTAAGTTGGGTTTCGGGACACGACACAACCTACGATACCCGGGACTTCGAGACTTTTTGGAATAGAATTAGAATCGAGTTAATTTTGGGCCAATAGGCCAATACTCGTAATTTAAAACTTTCAAAATCTAGTCGCAGTCTCGTCTCGGCGACAAACAAATGTCAAAAACTTGTCAAAATGTAGGGAAATTAGAGGCATTTTTGACAGATTGAGACAGATCAGACAGTGAACGTTTTTAAAATTACGAGAAATGCCCCCTCTGATGTATCAATAAAAAAAGCAATTTGTAATAATGCCACCGGACAAGGAGGACACTCGTTTTCAACAGTTTGCAAGAATTTCGGACACATTTTCTTCGATATTTTTATTGCCTGTTCCATTTGAGCTACTTTTATTAACCGACTTCAAAAAAGGAGGACGTTCTCAATTCGACGGTATGTTTACCACCCTGTTCAGACAGGGTGGTAAACTGACAGGGTGACTGTAAATCTGTGTATGTAGTGTGGGGTCAGCCCCTTACTACATACACAGATTTACAGTTCAGATCAGAAGCCCTGGTACAAAGAGGAAAATTGGCCCCCGTCACCCAGATCTCATTGTCGTGATTTGTTTTCAATACCAAGTTATTTTTAGGGTTCTGGTTTTGCTATTTAGCTACGGTACCCTAAAACTCTAACTGATAATTTCGCCATAAGGGGCTACCGCGAAAACCGAGCGAGCGAAAGTGATGCGTTTACTTTTGAAACGCAAAAGAAGAGTGATGGCTTTAGTGTGCGTGCGCTCGGAATAAAACGACGTATGTGCCAAAACGAATTTACTCCTTTTTAACAAAAAAAACTTTTTAACAAAAAAAAAAACCGACTTCCAAAAAAACACTACAAAGTGAAAAATAACTTTAATTGCGGAAGTCGGTGTCTTTGGATCTGTGTTTTAGTTTTTGCCACCGACTTCCGAAATTAAAGTTATTTTTCACTTTGTAGGTAGTGTTTTTTTGGAAGTCGGTTTTTTTTTTTGTTAAAAAGTTTTTATTTCTCGCTCTTTAGTGGGTTTGTTTATCATGTATCTAAGTTACAATAGCCTAATGTCTCTAGCCCATCGCCTTTTACAAAATATTGCTTTTCCCGATGTAGTGACGTTAATTGTTGAGGAGTTCTCCTGGTATTCCACCATCAGCTCTATTTCACCATTCGCATTGTGACCAGCATAAAGTGCTTAGCAACCATATTAAAGTAATCGAATCGCACCCCGTGAAATAATTACTATTGAGTAGTTCCGGTGGCCATCTGTGGTCTTCTTCATCAGTTCCACTTCACCAAATGGTGGTTTCCGAGAGCAAATGCACGAGTTACTATAAAAAATACCCAAATCGCTATTGGTGTGCTTATAATATTTGAGGAGTTCCCTCAATTCCTCATAGATCCCATCATCAGAACTGGTATTTTGAAAAAAATGGAACTCATCTGGAAGTATCTCCTTTCGACCAAAAAAGAATTTTGAAAATCGGTCCACAATTGGCGGAGTAATCGCGTAACAAACACACAAAAAAAAAAACAACCCGTCGAATTGAGACCTCCTCCTTTTTTGAAGTCGGTAAATAAATGAATTAAATGCAAAACTACTTTGAGTAAAGTTTGATATGATAATTCTTAGAAAATTGCAATTTTTTGTATAGAGAAAAATTCATTGAATCATCACCTAGTATTACATGATACTAGACCAAAGAGTCAAGAAACATATACCAAAACGTTAAAAATCTGCTGTGAAAAATTACTTAAAGGACATGGATAAAGTGTGGCCCTGCACGGACAAAGACTTAAATATATTTAAAAAAAAACTTATAATACTTGAATTTCTATCATGACTTTCATTTCTCCGCACATGTGTGTGGGAAAATATCTATTTAAAAGGGTATTATTTTGTTTGTTTTATTTTGACTTCCATCCGTGAGTTTCAAATGTTAGTAGTAGTAGTAGTAGTAGTAGTAGTAGTAGTAGTAGTAGTAGTAGTAGTCGGTGTCGTTGGGTTCGCATTTTCGTTGTTTGCCACAAGTTATACGAAATAGAAAATCCGAAAGAGAATCGAAAAAAAAAATGATTTTTCAACATATCACCTTAACCTATTCATTTATTAACAAAATAAAGAAAACTCAGTCACATGAGCGAAGCCTCGGACACAGCATCTTCAAATAAGGTAAAAGAACAATCGTCAATGTTTGTCTTTAATAATATCAAAGATAGAAGGCAATTTATTAATGGCTTCTGTAGATAGACAAGTGATGTTAGGATGCGCGTCCCCTCCGGCGAAGCGTAGTTCAAAAAGCTTGGCTGGTGTACTGTCTCTACTGAAATTTGTTCGTTCGTTGAGCACAGTCTCTAGTACATAGGTATGCATCTCTGCTAAGCCCTTCGGTGAATACAGGCGTTAGGCTTGTTATTATGGTCAGCGGGATTGTCCGAAAGGGTTACCGCTGGCACTAAACATAAAGGGCTAAGGAAGGAACACGGGTGGGTTTTAGTCAGTAAGAATCTGACACTCCCTTCCGCTCCACCCAGAGCGGGCAAAAAAAAAAAAAAAAAAAAAGGCTTGTTATTATGTAAGACCCTACCGGGACGAAATAAAGACAATGAATAAACGGCTCATTATACTATTATGTTCAAGTTGCATACATAATCAGCCTATAATGTTTCCACTGTGTGGTACACAGGCTACCTCTCTTCGAGAGGGAGTGGGCCCAGTAAAAAAAAAGGTAAATGTCACATTCTTAGAATTTTCGCTTCTAAGACATGGCGGGTTCCTTCGGGATGTTTTACTTCACGGTTTTGATGTAGTGATGAAATAATTTACTTAAAGTAAAGCGCCTGTCTGGGTTCCCACCTTAATACCTTGTAAGTCACGCCATCACTGCTCAAAGTGTTGCATACAATATTCAAAATAATCCTATTTATGTTTTGAGCAGTGTTCCTTAGAATAAAACTTGGCTTCAAAGTTCAAGCGTTCATGCGAAGAGCTTCTTACCTGGAAACTACCCTTGTATTTCTCACAATACTGGTAAACCGTTTCATAAGAAAACAATACGCTTGTACCTACTTGAGATAAATTGTACGTTTTGTAAGCATCTGTCTTACAACAATTGAGTGGAGCGCACAAAACATTCATATTGTTTTATTGTGTAAAACGTTTTCAATTAGCCAACAGTAGTAAGATTTCTCATACAATTAATCATCTGCCTAGCTCTTTCCCAGTCCCAACTATGCTGGGCTCAGCTTCGAGTCTGACCGGATGCAGCTGAGTACCAGTATTTTTACACGCAGCGACAGCTTATCTGACCTACACAACCCAATTACTGAGTAATACGATTTCACGTACGATTTTTTTACGTTTTCAGACTTTCGGGCTCCTTACTACGAGTCTTTGGTCAACTGGACCCACTCGAACTGGACCCGCGTATTTTTATTGGTTAACGAACCCACATTCAAACTTAGAAGAAAATCTATTGTTTAAAGCTACCCGTGGATACAGTCGAGACAAAAAGACACATATATATACAAGGGCACGAATCTGGTAAAGAATCTACCTGTCTGCCAAAGATCCACGAATGACAGCCGGGACCAACGACTTAACGTTCTTTCCGAGGCACGGAGGGGTTGTCCACGGACCCCGCGGCAAACGTAGCTTAACCTGATCGATCGACCTTTGCGGCTGGTAATAGGTATTTAGCCAAGTATTTAGTATTTATTTATTTTCCCATTTCCCATACAATTAATGTGCCTAAAAAACTAATAGTAGATTATGCACCGAGGGGCTAAAGTTGTGTCTTATGTCACGGGCGTTATATTGAATCTCGAGCGCAATGAAGGATTCGGGATTTAACTCCTGAGCGCAGCGAGGGATTCAAGCTAGCCCAAGGCAAAGACACCTTTAGCCCAGAGGAGGATACTCTACTTTTTACACCTACTGTGAGAAAATAATAGCCATAGGACGAAAATTCGCGCCTTTATTACGTCTACCAATAAGTAGCCAAGACACGATCAATTCGATTTTCAAAAAAAAAAGTCTCTTCTACGGTTTTGTCGTGTGTGTCTATTGATATCACTCTCATGGAAGTGGCGTTTGTGTAAACTAAGCTTTATACAGGGCTGGTAGAATTGTTTTGGATGATTGGCTGTATGCATTTTGAATTTAGAACGTCATTGGAGACGCTTGTGAAAATAGAGTATTTTTGATAAAATGTGATAAATCGACTGTAGTATAGATAGGTTTTATTATTTATTTATTTATTCACAAAATCCACAGCAATCTTAGCGCAGTTTACTTAAAATAAATTAACTAATGTTACAGCCAATTACTATTACGGTATTACGGCGCGGTACGGTATTTGTTATTATTAATGCCAGTTTTAATGTTATTCCATTCCTTTTAAAAAATGGTTCGTAGTTATCTAATTATTCTTACAATATTATGTCTTCGAAAAGATGGCAACGATATGAAGAAGCAGTCGTTATGATTTTGTAGGAAATCGAGAATAACATCCACGCGTAGTAAGGGTTTCGAGAATAGCTTTCCTCTTTCTGGCACCAAAGGGTGTTTGTTAGTACTATACTGCCAATTTAGCTGAGCATGTGAGATTCCAAATTCAAATCACATTATTGACCCGCTGGTCAATGTTGTACTGGATTTCATTATGACCCGCTGGTCATAATGAAATCCAGTACAACATTATTGACCGGCTGTGCCCCCGGCCACTAATGACTCACTTTAGGTTAAGGTTGCTTGACATATAATTTGACATTTTCGAGCAGGTGGTGTGAAAAGTATTTTTATTATAGGTGCACGTAATTATTGTTCGGTAATAGAACGTTAGGTAGCTACCCGCCCGATCTAGATTAATTTAAACATGTGACCATCACTATTATCCTATAGTTACTTATTAAAAGGATCCCACACAAGTAATTGCTAAACTAGTTCAGTTATATTGGTTTCCAGATATATTTAAACGGTACAATGTCAAAGATCTACAGACTTTTATTTGGTTTGCTTGTTAAAATGATTTAATGTCCATTTATTGTCAAATTGCCTACCAATGACTACCCAGCAATGTGCGTGCGTATCTTTAACAAGATACCAAGCCAATTCAAAACATTAAATTCAAAGTTATTTTAGATAAAGTTGTACGTGGTTGAATAAGTACAGCTGGATAATAAAAGAGATAGTATAAAAGAGATTATGGATAATAAAAACTTTTTTACAAAAAAAAAACAACCGACTTCCAAAAAACACTATAAAGCGAAAAATTACTTTAATTTCGGAAGTCGGTGGCAAAAAACTAAAATACAAATCCAAAGACACCGACTTCCGAAATTAAAGTTATTTTTCACTTTATAGTGTTTTTTGGAAGTCGGTTGTTTTTTTTTGTAAAAAAGTTTTTATTCGGTTCACCGTCCATTATTTCCAAATCTGGCGTTTGGATAAGAAGAAGTCAGGTACAGTTCTTCCGCAAAATCAATACAATCATGCAGTTTTACTCAAATTCTATGAAAAAAAAAAAATCGGTATTCTGGGACGGTAAGTTGTGGTTGGCCTTTTTCTGTATATTTTGAAAAATATTGTTGAAGGTACTTACCATGTTAATTATAAGATTCCTTCTTTATTATATTTATCCATATCAGAGAGGTAATTCTCGTAATTTCAAACGTTCAAAATCTACTCGCAGTCTCATCTCGGCGACAAACAAATGTCAAAGACTTGTCAAAACGTAGGGAAATTAGAGGCATTTTTGACAGATGTCATTTTTGACAGACGTCAGACTGTGAACGTTCTTCAAATAACAGGGAATTGCTCCTCTGATCTCAGTATTTACCATCTTGCTGAAACCTTTAGGAGTCGAGCAAAAAAATAAAATCGGAATGAACGCTACAGGAAAATCAATCAATAGCGCGGGCAGTTCGTGCGATGCTAGGGGTCGGGGGATGCTACGGGGTTGCAGACAGAAGCTACTTATAATAATAATAATACTTAAACTTGTGAAAATTTGTACGCATAGAAACATACTCTTGTTATTTTGTATTTTTACCATCTTTTTATAAGTACCATGTCTTTAAGCAAATAAATATTATTCTATTCTATTCTAATAAAAGATAAGTAGGTAAGTACCTACCTAAGTGTGTGTAAAAATAACATGCCATTGACCTTCGTACATTTTAACATCTTTCAACAACGTTCTTAACTAATAGTGCAAAATAGTCATAATCATTTCAAAATACATGTACTTACGTACCGCGGTCACAACTTTTATTTTTGATAAAAAAAAATAAAGTGCACTCTCAGTTAATACATTCTTTTTTCAAAAATCAGCTGTTCCCTACATTTTGACGAGTTATACGAACATAAATCTAGGGAACAGCTGATTTTTTTTTTCGCATTGTCCAGGTTTGGTCCCATAGTAAAAGTTGTTCATAACGATGAGTACAATGACCTCTTAATAGGTTGTTAATGTTGAACCAATAACCCTGTATAAATGAACAAACAAAACATAACTGGCGAAATATGGATGTACTATAGCTGGTGCTTCCCTGCATATATCCGTTCGGAGATCACAAATGTGATGTGGTGGGTGTGTTTAAAAAAATACCGGTCAAGTCGAGTCGGACTCGCGCACCGAGGCCCGAGGTAGGTAAGGTTTGTAGATATGTAAATAGTTTATCACGGGAAAACAATATTTTTATTGTAATGTAAACTACAAAGGAGGATGGGCGTTTTGGTAGGTACCCGAAAACTAATTACAACCAATAAAAATATATAGGTACAGTTATAAAGGGCTAATTAAACGTCAGCAGTTGGTTACTGACGATGTAAATAGCGCGATCTCGAAAGTAGTCCATTGGTTCAATGTTAATAATTTGCTTCTAAACGAGAAAAAAACCAAATGCATTAAGTTTACGCTACCTCACGTTAGGCAGGTGAAAACTAATGTGTTGATAAAGGGCGAGGAATTGAATCCTGAAGACAACACAGTATTCTTGGGCATAACTTTGGATGCTAAGCTTCAGTGAGGTCCACATATAGATAAATTGTCAAAAAGGCTAAGTTCCGCAGCATATGCTGTTAGAAAAATTCGTAATTTAACTGATATAGAGACTGCCCGTTTAGTGTACTTTAGCTATTTTCATAGTGTAATGTCGTACGGTATTCTATTGTGGGGAAATGCCGCCGATATTCAGACTATCTTTGTTTTACAGAAGCGAGCTGTTCGATCAATTTATAAATTAAGTCCGAGACACTCTCTTAGAGACAAATTTAAAGAGATTAATGTAATGACTGTGCCTTCTCAGTATATTTATGAAAATCTTTTATATGCCCATAAAAATATAAAATTGTTTAAGAAATACAGTGATATCCATAATATAAATACTAGAAACAAACACAAATTTGTTGTACCTACAACTAGGGTCAAAAAAATAGGTGGCTCGTTCAGATGCCAATGTATACGCTTTTATAATAAGCTACCAAGCCACGTTCAAGATCTAAGCCTCAATAAATTTAAATCATTCATTAAACGTAAGTTGTGCCAGAAAGCCTTTTATACAGTTAAAGATTATATTGAGGACAAAAAGGCTTGGGATTGAGCTGCTTCCACATTCCTGCATTTTGAACGTCCTTTTTTTTTATATACATATTGACATTAATGATTTTTTTATAAACAATGACATTTGCTTAATTTGTAAAGTATTACATTATTTTATTTATTGTGATTTGTGAATGTGAAGACGATGTGGGTCATTTTGTTACTTTTATATATATATTTTTTATTATTCTTTCTGTTCTGTTTATTTTTTCTCTTGGTCTGGCAGTTTGAGTAATTTATGTGGCCTACCCAAATGTCCTTTCTTTGGTATTGTTCGTCGAATCGTTGAGCTCCTTAAGTCTTGAGTTGAGCTGCACGATTTCTGACAAATGCGTGCACTGACTGGACAGGTCCTCTCAATCTGTGTGGTTCTTTCTTCAAAAGACCGTCTCAGACATCGATCTACATGGTCTTCATATAACCTGACCAAGATTATGTCTGGACTTTAAAAGAGACTGTGACCTCTGAGTTTGTTTCGGCCTTTCTTCTCAGAGTAGTCAGATAGGAAACGCCGACCTCATCTAGTTTTAAAAAAACCATGATTGACGTGTAAAAGTGTTTGTACAAACCTACTTACAAAAATAAAATCATTTATCATTTAATTATGTAGAACAATAGTTGTTAAGGGGGATAGTCGCAGTTTGC
Organism: Mesoligia furuncula; assembly: GCA_916614155.1. Classification (NCBI taxonomy): domain Eukaryota; kingdom Metazoa; phylum Arthropoda; class Insecta; order Lepidoptera; family Noctuidae; genus Mesoligia; species Mesoligia furuncula. The sequence goes on along the minus strand of OU744790.1, from coordinate 2,981,919 downwards.
TGTCCGTTCAGAGATATACAACCTTTAAGGGTTAGGTTAGGTTATCGTACGTTCCCGCGACCTGCGGCGTAGTTGTGAGATGGAACACCGGGGCATTCGGGCGGCGGACATCCATGAGGATTTTTCTTCACGGAAACTAAAAAAAATAAAGGTTAGGTTAGGATTATTATTTGCTTTGAAGTCCAATTGTTACAGTTCTGAGTTCCTAATAATTAATGATCTTAAAAAAACTAATCAAGTATCTTGACTTGGCTCGCGAGGTTGTCGACATTTGGGATGTGGACTCAGCGATCATTGTGCCGATAGCCGTGACAGCCAATGGACTAATAGCCAAGAGCCTCGACCAACACTTGAGGAGGCTCTCGTTGGGATCAAGGGTTTGATCCAGAAAGCAGTACTTCTGGACTCGGCCCGCATTGTTAGGAGGTTCCTCTCTCTCTGGAGCCCTGACCGCCGGTAGCTTGGACCCTGTTCCCGATACCGGTGGGCTACTATTTTTAAAAATTTTAAATGTTTTTATATTTTATACTAATATTTAAAAATATAATTTATTTGTATTTAGTTAAATAAAGGAAATAATAATGATCTTAAATAAAACAAGTTTAATTTCAGTTTTTCTTTTTTATGTAAATTGCGTGGCGTATAAAAACAGATAAAATAAAACCGATAATTGCGCACCTTTAGTATGACTTGCACTTCACAAGTGCTAACATGTGTCGCAAGCGCAACCCATTGCTGACACCTCACGCGTTTGATTCGCACATTCTTACTTAATTGCTGGAAATATTTCGGTCAATACTGTTTAGATGATTTTTAGAATGTTATGCCTTTATGTTAATGTTAAGTAACTTTGATTTATGGTGATGAGTTAATTTCCATCACGCACTTATTTAAGAAACGGTTAAAATACTTACTTGTGAATAAAGCATACCTATTACAGTATTTCGTAATTCATAACAGACAAAAATCTAATGAGAGAATGTTGACATGCTAATAAATTATATCTATTGTAGTTCTTGACATAAGTTTTTTTTTGTATGTTGACATTAAGATTATAATATATTGACATCTGTTTATTGACATCATTAGTATTGTATTTTTGACATCTGCGTTGTATATTGACATTAAGTATTGTATAATAACATAGTCTTAATAATACTTTTCATTTTATTTTGTATTTTATTTTTTCTGTTTTTTAACATTGGTTTCTATTGATATTTATTATTAATTAATTTGTCAAAATGTGTCATTCTTTATAATTATTTTTTTTTATTGTCCTGGCTTATTTTTTTTTGTCGAGACTTGGCTGGCTTGATTGCTAAATCACAAACATTGTACCTATGTTCAACAAATTAATAAATTACTTATAACTTAATGAAAAAAATTATAGCTATTAATATTATAAATATGGCATATTATACAACCTTATTTTTAGTATAATATATGCGAAACCTGAATATAGTTTGTTCAGAATAAGTAACTGAATCGATTCCAATAATTTATACCCCATGTTATATTTTGGCAAGACATAGAAGAACTCAAGACACGGGTTTTAGGTCAAGTAGAAAGAAATTCATACAAAAAACATGAGACTCCTAAGTAATATACGCAATGGCAATACTTAACAATGTTCTACGCATTGACTATTGAGTAAAGATCAAGATGAATCAGCCTGTAAGGTCGTCAACTCATCATTCATTCGCACAAGAAATGTGCTGAATCATAGTTTGGTAGTAACATTTCATAATAATATGATCATAAATATTAGCACTTTTTTCTTAAAGATTAGCACATTATATAATAAATATTATAATAAATGTTTAATGCAAATTCTGAAGCAACTTACCACGCCACGTCAGCCGCGACTCACGAGTTGTAGGTCGTTGGTTCGAACCCAGACAAGCGTTTTGCTTTGTCATCACCATCATCACTGCTCCCTTATATGAGCGGTGAAGGAAAACATGATAAGGAATCCGGCATTCTTCTTTTTCTTCAGTCTTTCGCCACCCAATGCTGGAATCCGGCATTTTCTAGAACAAAAAAACACGATAACATGTGACATGTGACATCTGCCAACCCGCAATGGGCCCGCGAGGTGGGTACCCACTCCCTCTCACCGAGAGGAGGCCTCTATCCCAACTGTGGGAACGTTATAGACTGATTATGTTGTTATGCTAAGGCAAGTGCATTTCTATAATTGATTTCAAGTTTATTAGCAAAGCGAGGACTTCCAACAGCTACCTGGAACTGATTTCAATGAGTGAAAGCTAAGGTCACAGCTCATTAGAGCCACCCGGCACTCACTCCGCAACGCCTCGCCTCCTGCGGCTAGTATTCTTTATATGGACTTGTATGGGTATGCGCTCACTACATCAACTTCGTGTCTCATGTGTCTGTGTGTGTGTGTGTCTTAAAGAATAGCACCACCAACTTCCCGTGGGTGTCGTAAAAGGCGACTAAGGGTCGTACCGGAGAATGGGCAGCAGCGTCCTCTATGCATTCTACCACCATACCATACTGCGATCGCCAACCCGCCTGAAAAGCGTGGCGATTATGGCAAACCCCCCCGCTTTGGGGGAGGCCTATGTCCAGCAGAGGACGTCTTTCGGCTGAAATAATGATGATGATGTATGGGTATGCGCTCCCTACATCAACTCTGTAGCATCACCCAATCGCCTCGGTCGTAAGCCCTCAACGCGCGGATGCCGCCATCCGCGCGTCTGCGCGGATTGCCAATGCGATAATGTTATACGTGATGCGAGGTCCACTGGTTGCCCACGCGACGTTTATTGGTGATAACGCGGCGTCCACCCGTGGACCACCTGTCGACAACGAGTGGACGCCGTGCGGCGAGCCGGTGCGGGTTGGGTGCCAGGTTGCTTTAATGAGCTGTGACCTTTATTGTATTTAAATAAATACCACCAATCAATACGTCTAGTATTTTTTAAGTGTAGGTGGGCTGCGGCTATTTATGATGATGAAGATTGATTTGAATTGGGGTACCGTATTACCCACTAACTGGGTTATGGACGTCAGATAGGCATGCATTCATGTAAGATACTGGTATTCAGCTGCAGCCGGTTAGACTGAAAGCCTACCCCAACTTAGTCGGGAAAAGGACAGGCAGATGATGATGAAGATAACTGCATTGTTCATTAAGATGCCAGCTATCTGTCAGCAAGTCCAGACAACATCCAACTTATTTATCTTAGTAGTATTGCATAAAGAGAAGTTCAATGAGGAAGCTTATTTCTGAAGATTTGCTTACCAGTAAACTTTAAGCTTTCACGGCAATCTTAATTAAATACACACATCAAAAGTGTCTAGGGATCAAGCATTTTTATGCGGATTTCTTGAGATTGAGATGTGGCTTTGTAATAAATTTATGATTTTATAAATTTATATGGATCCTTTTTGGTGCATTTCATAATTTGAATCAGGAACTGTGAATCAAATTCGAGTAAAAGATGAAAATCAGCTGTCAATATTTTCCCTATAAAAACATACAACGCATTGAAGACATTATTAGTGCTACTGTTTCCCTACTACTGATTAAAACCAAGTTATTATGGAGCGGCGACGTCATTTAAGCAGGGAAGAAATGCTCAGAGCCGTGGGAATGATAGAAGCTGGTTCCCGGCAACGTACTGTGGCTTTAGCTCTGAATACAAGTCAGAGTGTTATCAGGCGACTTTGGACACGTTACCGAAGCACTGGTACCGTGGCTGAGCGCCATGGAGGACGGTATCGCTGCACCACACGGAGACAAGACCGATACATTCAAATCTTAACTCGAAGAGCTCCAACAATAACCGCCATGATGTTAGCCGTGAGGCTTCATCACTCTTCAGGGAACTTAATTAGCGACCAAACAGTCAGAAACCGCTTGCATGAAGTGAACCTTCATTCCCGAAGACCGCTACGGGTACCACCTATAGCAATGCACAATCGTAGGATTCGATATCAATGGGCTCTTGAACACAGAAATTGGGCAGAAGAACAATGGCGTTTCGTGTGCTTTTCTGATGAGTCTCGTTTTGGTATGAGACCGGATACAAGACGTATACGACACTGGAGAACCCCTGGACGCCAACGGCGATTAAAATCCTGCCAGGAAGTCCATCCTTATAGTGGTGGAACCATCATGGTATGGGCGGGTATTTGGATCGGCGGAAGAACTGAGTTGATTTGGATCAGAGGCAACCTCAACGCTCAAATTTATGCTGAGACGATTGTATCAGACGTCATCGTTCCTCTACAAGTGCAAATCAGTCCCTTATTTCAGTTAATGCATGATAATGCACGACCGCACACCGCAAGAGTTGTAAGACAGACTCTCGCCGCAGCTAACATCAATGTCCTGCCCTGGCCTGCTCAGTCGCCAGACTTGAACCCGATTGAGCATGCATGGGATATGCTACAGAGAAGAGCTCTGCCGAATATGGAGGGTATCCAGTCGCAAGAAGACCTTATTTTGTTGTTGCAACGAACATGGGCGGCCATTCCACAGCGTGATTTGGATGAACTCATTTTGAGTATGCCAAACCGATGTTCTTGTGTTGTTAGTGTTCGCGGTAGAAACACGGATTATTAATTGTTTAAGTTACCCAATAAAATTTTAAAGAAAACTGTTATTTCAGTCTTTTTTTCGAACTTTTGTGTTAGTGGTTCAAATGTCAAAAATCCCTTTATTAGGAAAATGGCAAATTTCTTTATTAATGCAAAGGTGACTTGGTTTATCGTTACTGTGACAAACGAAAACACTTTATTTGATGAATCCTTAAAGAAAATTTTAATTAATATCAATCAGGAGAAAAGTTATTGCAAAAATATATGTTGATCCCTAGACACTTTTGATGTGTGTAGTAACAGAAAGTTCCGTAACATCCGGGTTTATGCATGAAGTTTATGTTTATGAAATTAAATGTTTTTTTTTAATTTTTATATTTGAGTTGATTGAATGAAAGGTAAATATCGGTTTATGATTTACGACGTATTAAAAAAAACTACTTAAGTACTAGATCTCGTTCAAACCAATTTTCGGTGGAAGTTTACATAGTAATGTACATCACATATTTTTTTTTGTTTTATCGTTCTCTTATTTTAGAAGTTACGGGGGGGGGGGTACACATTTTACCACTTTGTTCAGTTTAGAAAAAATCTCAATATCATTTTTAAAGACCTATCCATAGATACTCCACACGTATGGGTTAGATGAAAAAAAAATTTTTCAGTTTCAGTTCTAAGTATGTGGAACCCCCAAAATTTATTGTTTTTTTCTATTTTTATGTGAAAATCTTAATGCGGTTCACAGAATACATTTACTTAACAAGTTTCAACAGTAGGTATATAATAATAATAATATTTTATTTGCAAGAAATACATTTTTACAAGGAAGATCTTATAGCCTAAATGTCACTGTATTCGGCCTGCAAGCAAGCGTGCAAATTATTAAATTTATGTCGTTATCACAGAATATGTCACGGAATATGTCATTGATAAATTAAAAAAAAAAAAAAAATATTTCATTACTTCTATACATTATTACCAAATTCAAATCGTTATACGTTACGTTATAAGAGATTTACATTATAGTCCTTACACTCTATCAATATTAGAGTCATTATGGAAACATTCATTATTATTATTGTTCTTTATGTTGCATAAACTCCTTAATGCTATAAAAACAGTAACCTTGGAGCCACTCAGTTAATTTCTTTTTGAATAAATCACCCTGTAAAATTTTTAAATGGTTCGGTATTTTGTTATAAATTAATATACACATATTAAATACATTTTTCTTATAAATTTCTTTGTGACAGGGTGGTTGGTATAGTAGGTTGAGAAACTTAGCCCTTTTTTGTCTCGGCATTACCTCACTACGCTGCTTGAAGTAATGCATGTGCCTTTTTGTAAAAAGGCAAATTTCTTTGATGTACATACAAGGTAGTGGAAGAATTTTGTATTTTTGAAATAAAGGTTTACAACTATCTAAGAACCATGATTTGTTGATAACTCGGATACAACGTTTTTGAATTTTGAATACTCTGTCGGTATCAGTCGAGTTACCCCACATTATTAGTCCATAGTTAAGTACCGATGAAACATAGCCATGGTAAGCCGAAAGGGCAGCCTCTGCAGAAACATTCTGTCTTAACTTTTTTAGCGCGAACACAAACCTATCAAGCTTCTGACAAATATATTGTATATGGCTTTTCCAATTCAGATGTTTATCCACATTAAGTCCCAAAAATTTTAGCTCGTCTACTTGTTTTACTGCTTCATCTTTATAAACTATATCTAAAGGCAACTGTTTGGTATTATAAGAGTTAAATACAATAAGATTTGTTTTGCTAATGTTTATATTTAAGTTATTGTCATGCATCCAACTTACTAAATCTGACAGGGTCTTTTCGATAATAGATTTGTAAGCGGCCGTATCCCGACAGTTTATGATAACTGTTGTGTCATCTGCGAAAAGGATACATTTTTGTGAAGTAGCTTCAGGAAGATCATTTATATAAAGCAAGAAAAGTACAGGGCCGAGAATGCTTCCTTGAGGCACACCACACTTGTTTATTCTTTCCATAGATCTAAATTTCACTTTCGAATACATTTTTTCCCCTTTTTTTACTACTTTTGTTATCTCGGTACACTGTTTTCTGTTTCTAAGATAGCTAGAAATCCAATTATATGCTTTTCCTCTTATACCATAGAACTCTAATTTGCGTAGAAGCTTAGAATGGTTCACAAAATCAAAGGCCTTACTCATATCTAAGAATAATGACACTACTGGATTGCCATTATTAATGCTTTCTGTTACAAATTTGATTAAGTCAAAGATTGCCAGAGCAGTTGAACTTCCCTTGCGAAAACCAAATTGCTCCTTGCATAAAATTGCGTGTGTGAATAGAAAATTGTTTATTCTAATAAGCATTGCCTTCTCAAACACTTTGGATATAATGGGAACTAACGTGATAGGCCGATAGTTATTTGGGTCCGACTTATTTCCCTTTTTTAAAAATGGTTTCACTACAGACATTTTTAATTGTTCAGGAAACACACCATCGAGAAAAGATAAGTTTATAACGTGTGCTAGTGGATGACATATCCAACTAGCACAATCCTTCAAAACTTGTGTGACAATGTCATCGTATCCACTAGTTTTGCTATTATTTAAAGACATTATGATTCTGTACACTTCCTTTGCATCGACAGGATTCAAGAAAATAGTATTTACATTTTTGTTTTTTTGATTGAGGTTAATATTATTCGAATTTTGTGTCTGATTGGATGTCAAATTAATAAAATAGTCATTAAATATGTTGCAAATGTCTGATGGATTGTTATATGTCAAATTATTAAATATTATTTCGTCAATGTCATTTTTAGTTATATTATTATTAGATATAGTTGAAGAGATTGCATTCCATGTAGCTTTACATTTATTTTTACCCTTTTGTATACGCCTTGTATTAATTAATTTCCGTGCTCTCCGCGCACATCGTTTAAACAATTGATTATAAAGTTTGTAATTTTTTTCATTTAATTTCTTGTTCATTTTACTAGTTTTGAATTTTAGATAAAGGTGACGTTTCGTTTTGCTAGACTTTTTAATACCTTTTGTTATCCAATTTTGTGTGACTGGCTTATCATTAACTTTAACTTTAATCTCTGGAAAGCACAGGTTATAATATAATGTAAATGTCTCATAAAAATAATTAAAGGCCTCTGTAAAAGTATCCGAGTTAAACGTTTCCGAAAAAGAAAGAGAAGACATGCATTCGCAGAATTTTTCAACGTTTTCTGAACAGTAATCACGTTTCAACTCAGACCAGCAGGATATTATTTTTTGTTGATTTACCTTTATTGTTACCGATTGTGCCGTTTCGTGATCTGACAGACCAAGGTAATGAATTTCTGATTTAAGTTTATTTAAGTTACTGGCGATTTGGTCAATGCAAGAGTTCCCCCGAGTCGGTTCTGTTATGTGAGCTTCAAAATTATAATTATGAAGAATGCTTAAGAGATCCTTTGTTGTGGAATTATCTTTTAATATATCTATATTCCAATCACCACAAATTATAATTTTCTTTCTCTTGTACTGGTCAGTCAAATAATTCAACAGAATGTCAAGTTTATGAAGAAAGACACCTATTTGTGCCTTTCTTTGATCAGGAATTCTATATATGTTCATATAGTTCGTTTGTTTCGGAAAAAAGTGGCTGTGACATACGGACGGACTGACAGACAGACAGACGGACATGACGAATCTATAAGGGTTCCATTTTTTGCCATTTGGCAACGGAACCCTAAAAAGGGTGTGCCACACAATTGTAGCCGATGATGATGTTGCTTAGTTATCTAGCTAGCAGTCGAAACATTGGCCAGTCCAAAGCCCAGGCTATGAGAATCACGGGCTATTGAGAAAGCACCGCTGATGACATTAATTCATAATCAGCTTATAATGTTCACACTGCTGGGACACGGGCCTCCTCTCTGTGAGAGGGAGTGGGCCGTAATCCACCACGCGGGCCCAGTGCGGGTTGGTAGATGTCACATGTATTCGAATTTTTGGTTCTAGGAGATGCCGGTTTCCTCACAATGTTTTCCTTCACCGTTTTGAGAGCAGTGGTGATGAATAATACACAAAGTAAAGCGCCTGTCTGGTTTCGAACCTACGACCTATAACTCGTAAGTCGCGGTGGATGCCACTGGGCCACCACTGCACTCTCGCTGTTGACGCCGGGTCCAAAGTGCAGCATATAAGAGCACTGTGCTCACGACATTATGTACCTAAGGTTGGTAACAAATTGACGGTAATTTCTGAAGTTTAGAGGCAAATAAAATACTTAGAATATAAGAGTTTAGAGGAAGTTGTGTATTTTTCGCTGTTACAAGATTGAATCTTGACTGACGATGTGTTAATTCAACAACTTGACAATTTGCATTCAGTCAAGGTCTGTTGATTTTAATTTTGACTACTGCAGCATTATTAGCGGAGTGGCCAGATTTCGCTGGTTATAATATTCCAATCATTCAATCTCGCAGTTACACGAAAAAATATAATAATGATATTGCTAGCTTCTGCCCGCGGGTTCGTTCGGGAATGTACTTACACTGGGATAAAAAGTATCCTTTGTCCTAAACCAGATCATGGTCTACCGGTTTGCCAAATTTCGCCAACATCTGTAAGAGTAACAGAAAGACAGATAGAGGGTGTATCATTAGTGCTACCGTGATAGAATAAATTAATTGTGTTGATTTTTAATATTTACATATGATTTCCTAGCGGTGCCCCGCGGTTTCACCCGCATAAGTGTCGATCCCGTAGGATAATCGGGGTAAAAAGTATCCTATGTCCTTTCCCGGGACTCAAACTATCTCTATACCAAATTTCATATAATTTTATTCGGTTCAGAGGTTTAAACGTGAAGAGGCAACAGACAGACAGACTTTCGCATTTATAATATTAGTATGGATTAGTATATTAGTATGGATTATGTAGGGACACATAAGCCACCAAGGCCGGTTGCAAGGCTGGTTGCACAAGGATGCCTTTGTTACCAAACACACGACATTCCTAAAGACATTCCTTGTTCAATGACAAAAAACGCCTTCTAGGGTCGACCTTCACAATCCTTAGAGAAAACACATTTTCTCGGAATCATGGGTAATAGTGACCAATACTGTGAGGTAATAGTGACCAACCGACATTGCCAAACTTAAGTGGCAGTGGGCAGGGCACATTGCTCGCATAACAGATGGCCGATGGGGCCGAAAGGTTCTGGAGTGGCGACCGCGCACCGGAAGACGTAGCGTTGGAAGGCCTCCACAAGGTGGTCCGTCCTTGTGAAGTCCGCAGGAACCCGTTGGATGCGAGAAGCACAGAGCTGGTCAAAGTGGAGGTGCTTGGGGAGGCCTATGTCCAGCAGAGCGGCGTCGAAGAAGTATTAAACATAAAATAAACACACACTCACAAACTTTCACCTTTACAATATTATAGTGTGATAGGCACATTTAAAGTAATTTATTTGGAACGTTAAAATTTACAAAAGTTTGAATTGATTCTAGTTCAAAAGGTAGTTTCAAACTGAAGAAATCCACTGTTATTCAATGTGAAATGGCAAGAAATCCACTGTTATTCTCTTATTCTCTGTTTAACAATATTTTGTAAACATATATGAATTATATAATTATATGTGAAAACGATGCACCTACGAGTATAATAAAATGACTATACCACAATATATAAATGTTGAACATTTGTACACCATATGTTATGGTAGAATGTATAGAACTTAAAAAATATTAACACCGTACTATGTAAAACTACATTCTTACAAATAAATAAATTCTATTATAATTCTATTCTATTCTTTAAAAAAAAGAAAAATAACGAATAAATTAATTATGAGATAAATACATGGTGCTCGCATAATTACATATTGTAAATGTAGATGATTTTCCTTAAATTTTAACAAAAATCATATTGACCAATATCAAAGGATTTGTTTGCTTTCATGATAAGTTAAGAGGTGATCGCACGTTTTCGTTTTCAGCACTTAGTAGAACTATTTACGCACATTGTACTCCCTACTCATAATTATCTTCATCTGTTTAAACTGGAACTGTGTCAACACCATCAGCCAAGCTTAAAGATAGTGTGCACACATCATAAAGTACTAGGAGTATATAACGTCAAAGGCACTTCAATATCTTGCAACGAAAGCATCTTTAAGAAATACTTCTGAAAAGTGTGGTGTAACTCTTGTTGTATCTTATGATAACTCGTGTTATTCGAAGTACTCGAGGTTACTGCATATGAAGCAAGAGCTTATTGATCAATACTATATATGTTCTTTGACTATTTTGTTTGCATAACGCGGGTATTTTTAGGCCTATTCCGTTAGTTGTCCCTATAAATAATTATGGGTATTTTAGCTGGTGTTATGGTATAAATATTTTTTGGATCCCTTCACTTTATTGTACAAGTTTTTGGCTAAATTGAAATATAGGTAATGCAGTGGTAGTCCCGTGGACGTAGCCGCGAGGACAAAAGGCTTGGGATTGAGCTGCTTCCAATTTCTTCATTTTGGAAGTTTTTGTTTTTTTATAAACAATGACATTTGCTTACTTTGTAAAGTATTGTTTTGTTTTATTTTATTATTCTCTCTGTTCTGTTAGTTTTTTTTTTTCATGGTCTGGCAGTTTGAGTAATTTATGTGGCCTATCCAAATGTCCTTTCTTTGGTATTGTTTGTCGAATCGTTGAGCTCCTTAAGTCTTGAGTTGAGCTGCACGATTTCTGACAAATGTGTGCACTGACTGGACAGGTCCTCTCAATCTTTGTGGTTCTTTCCTCAAAAGACCGTCTCAGACATTGATCTACATGGTCTATAAATAACCTAACCAAGATTATGTCTGGACTTTAAAAGAGACTGTGACCACTGAGTTTGTTTCGGCCTTTCTTCTCAGAGTAGTCAGATAGGAAACGCCGACCTAATCTAGTTTTAAAAAAACATGATTGACGTGTGAAAAGAGTTTGTACAAACCTACTTACAAAAATAAAATCATTTATCATTTACTTTGTGTAAATTATTTCATCACACTGCTCTCAAAACGGTGAACGAAAACATCGTGAGGAAACCGGCATGTTCTAGAACATTCGAAAACATGACTCTACCAACCCGCATTGAGCCCGCGTGGTGGTCTCACAGAGGGGAGGCTTGTGTCCCAACAGTGGGAACGTCATTATGTTGATTCTGCAAAAATTTGTTTGTTTAATACAAGGAATTTGTAAGAACTATTTATTTTAAATCCTTACTAAAGCTCAATTACTTATTGAAGCAGACCAGCAGGTATATTCTGCAAAAATCTCACCGTGAATCTTAGGTGAAGGTAAGCTTTAAGTGAGTTGTTTTTATGTTATTTAAAAAAAAACATCATCATCATCATTTCAGCCGAAAGACGTCCCCTGCTGGACTTAGGCCTGCCCCAAGCACCTCCACTCCGACCGGTCCTGTGCTTCCCGCATCCAACGGGTTCTTGCGGCCTTCACAAGGTCGTCGGTCCACCTTGTGGGAGGCCTTCCAACGCTACGTCTTCCGTTACGCGGTCGCTACTCCAGAACCTTTCGGCCCCATCGGCCATCTGTTCTGCGAGCAATGTGCCCTACCCAATGCCACTTAAGTTTGGCAATTCTTCGGGCTATGTCGGTTAGCTTGGTTTTCATGCGGATCTCCTCATTCCTGATTCCATCACGCAGGGAAACTCCAAAAAACAACATAATCAGCCTATAGTGTTGCCACTCCTGGGACACGGGCCTCCTCTCTGTGAGAGGGAGAGGGCAGTAATCCACCACGCGGGCCCAATGCGGGTTGGTAGATTTCACATGTCTTCGAATTTTTGGTTCTAGGACATGCCGGTTTCCTCACGATGTTTTCCTTCACCGTTTTGAGAGCAGTGATGTTGAAATAATTTACACAAAGTAAAGTGTTATGTTATTTAATAATATTTATTCATATTATTGGATGTTTATGTAGTTGCTTTAGGTATATTATAAGTACTGTTGTTTGTTTTATTTTATTTCGTTACCTATATTACGGTCAGCAACAAAAGTCGGTTAACACTTCAGTTTTTTTATTCTATCTCTCTGTTGTTTTTTTTCTTTTTTTTTAATAACAGAGATTAAAAAAACTGAACTGTTAATCGACTTTTGTTGCTGACTGTACGAATCATTTGATCCAATTTGGTGTCCGTTCGTCTTTTTCGGGTAACCACTGAAAATTAGCCCTGTGCTGTGGGTGCTATAGCACAGCATCATGCTGAGTGGCAGCCTTCTTGTCACAGTCATGATGTGCAGCGTCGACTATTTCACTCGTGACTAAAGAATACTTAAGATATATTATGTTTTTATTTTTCCTTATTATTAGATTTTTTTTATATGCACGTGTTTCTATGACAAATAAACCTATTTTGCTTTCTTTCTTCATTCCTACTAGGGATTGACATTATTGACATCTCAATCCAAACTCACTTCACTCAAGTTTTCGCGTTGAGATATGTACAGAATACCACTTCACGTGCCTTTGCGTAAACTGTTGAATCACTGATAAATAACAAGAATTCAATTAAAACCATTCTTAACATTTTTTAACGTAACTTTAACACCAGATAATATCAGCCATTCATTATGTCATGTTAAATAACCAATCCTTCATTTAATTGCGTGCACGCACCGTATGACGTAACACAAAAATTGTAGCAATTTCAAAAACCGGCTGGTAAGGTTAAAAACGGTAACATGTAGGTAATGTTGATCTGTTTTCTGCATGCCACTTTCTCCGTACCAGGTGATATAATAGTAGTTACCTTGTTGTGGGTCGGTGGGTACATGTTACAGTTCTGTAATGGGTGCGTCGTGATGCATATCTCAAGGCTCAGTTTTGATTATAAGATTATCAAGCATGGAGTTGTTAGTGAGTTTACTGCCTCGTTTGGTCTAGAGCGCCACTCTGTCTCGGTAATAAACGCCTCGGTTGGTCTAGTGGTCGCTAGCGCTACTCTGAGCATGAGGTGCAGAGTTCGATTTCCAGGTCAGGCAAAGTGTTGTTGGGTTAGGTTCGGGTTTGTCGCAGTTACTTGGCAATTTAGTATTTTTAAGTAACCAGAATAGCAGCTATTAGAGGTTCGGAAAAGAACCGGAGTTATCGACATAGCTTGCAGAGTAAGCAAATTGAAGTGGCGGTGGGCTGGCCATGTTTATCGAAAGACCGATGGCCGGTCGAGCAGATGAGTCCTGAAGTGGAGACCGCGTATCGGCAAGCGCAGTGTGGGACGCCCCGCAGCTAGATTGACGGACGACCTAAAGAAGGTGGTTAGGACGGACGGGATGCGCAAGGCGGGGACAAGATGTTGCGACGCAACCTAGGAGAGGCCTGTGTCCAGCAGTGGACTGCAATAGGCTGAGTTGATTGATTGAGAGGTTCAACAAAGAGAGGTGCAATCATTTCATTTCAAAGCACTAGATATCAGTAGGGCTCTCCTGTAACCCTAAAAAAATTACCAAATCACATTCTACTAAGTAAAATAAGTCCTAACAATAAAATATTATATTGCTTTCGACTTAGTAAATACACAGCATAGATCGTCTACTTCGGACCTCTTAGATGAATTTTCCCGTGAAATCAATATCCGTTTTACAAAAAAAAAGTGTTACGCACATGGTCTACCATACTATTATTTATTGTGGAATTTTTAACTGCACCTCTATTTAGAAATTTAAGCAAACAAAATTTCTCCACTAATAATAACCTACTGCATCTATACTTATAATAAATCTGTAGAAGGGTCAATTCTGTACATTGAAAATATTGAAAAAATAAATAGCGGGGGGTGTTGCTGGATCGATACCAAACCCAAATATGTGATTAAAAAAATTTTTGTCTGTCTGTCTGTCTGTCTGTCTGTCTGTCTGTCTGTATATGCAGGCATCACGTGAAAACTAACGGTTCGATTTCGATGAAACTTGGTATAATTATACCTTATTATCCTGGGCATAAAATAGGATACTTTTTATCCTGGAAAAATACGTAGAAAAAAAATTCTTATTTTTCAGTTTCATTCATAGACGTTGTTCTGTTGAACCGCGAACACACGTTGCATTACCCGCAGTGGATAATTTTCCATTTCAATTTAAGAGAATACAGTTTCCTGTAGCTTTGTGTTACACCATGACAATAAATAAGGCTCAAGGTCAGACCCTAGGAGTTGCTGGCGTAGATCTTACCGCGAGTTGTTTCCACACGGGCAACTTTACGTAGCTCTTTCCCGTGTGAGCAGTCCAAGAAATCTTCATGTTCATATTCCGGACGAGATCACTAACAATGTTGTGTATGCTGAAGCTCTCAATTAACTTTCTGTCGCATTGTCACGATCACTTTTTTATTATTGCAAACTTTTCGTCACTGTCAGTAATTTACTGCTACATGCTACTTATCAAGGTCGGAATTACTATGAAAAAAATACTTACTACAGAACGCGAGCTCAACAGCAGTAGCTCAATAGAGGGAGAATAGGCTTAGCCGTATTTGGGTCCAATAGATATTTATAAGATGTCATTGTCAGAGTTACTCAAAATGGAGAAATAAACCATCCACGCGAAGACCGACATCCGCGCGGACGGAGTCGCGGGCGGAAGCTAGTATCAAATAAATGACTGTACTACAAATTAAATACACTACACACTAAACCAACATAATATACAAAAGTAACACATGGGTAATGACAACTTAGGATGCCAGAGCGAGCGAAGCGAGTTCGGGAGTTGGGGCACCCCGACTCGGACAGGTTAGGTTCGAAGGGTCCCCCGTCATCCCCTTCGTGTTAGGTTCCTTTAAACCCTGTTGACAGAAATAGGGGCCCTGCGAAGCGGGGCTCCGTCGACTAACGACTAACCACATATTATTGTTGATAAAAAAAAAAATTGGGATTTTTTTTTCTCGGCCACTATGATTTACTTTTACTTTTTAATAAGTCCTAACAATAAAATTGTCTATTGTAAACATAGAATCACACCTGTGGGGAAAACAGGTGTGATGATGCTATGTTTATAATAGACAAGGAGGGTTAGTCAGACGTATATAATATAAAACGTTTATTTTCTCTACACAAGTTATGAACTTAATGCTGGACTTTGACAGTAGTGCACGAACAAGGAGCTAACTTTGTGAGAGACGAGTCTGAAATAGGTTTAAATAAAAACAAGTATTACAGGTCACCGGGGCCCTCTCGCGGCTAGATGCCCGTTATTTGGATACACGACATAAAACAATGCAGGCTGTATCTGTAGTAGGCATAGGTACACCCATATTTACCATTTTATGTTTGCCTTCAACCGGGCACAAATCCACGAAGATAACCGACATAGCCCAAAGAATTGCCCTACTTAAGTGGCAGTCGGCAGGACACATTGCTCGCAGAACAGATGGCCGATGGGGCTGAAAGGTTCTGGAGTGGCGACCGCGTACCGGAAGACGCAGCGTTGGAAGGCCTCCCACAAGGTGGACCGACGATCTTGTGAAGGCCGCAGGAACCCGTTTGATGCGAGAAGCACAGAACCGGTCAAAGTGGAGGTGCTATGGCTACGTCCACCAGTGGACGTCTTTCGGCTGAAATGATGATGATGAGCCAAATTCAGACTCCGGGCTGCTACTGAGAAATTTCAGATGGAAGGATCCAATAACAGTTTCCCGAACTAGGAATCAAAACCAGGACCTCATGGTCAGCAGTAGCGCTTGCGACACTAGACCAGCAGAGCAGTCTACAGTAACTATGTATTTACTAACGTGCATATCATGCTGTTCATCATCATAACCAGCCTGCAATATTCCCACTGCTGGGACACAGTCCTCCTCTCTGTGAGAGGGAGTGGGCCGTAATCCACCACGTGGGCGCAGTGCGGGTTGGTAGATGTCTTCGAATGTTTGGTTCTAGAACATGCCGGTTTCCTCGCGATGTTTTCCTACAGCGTTTTGAGAGCAGTAGTGATAAAATAATTTACACAAAGTAAAGCGACTGTCTGGGTTCGAACCTACGACCTACAACTCGTAAGTCACAGCCGATAGCACTGCTCTCTCATCATTCTGTTAGTACAAAAGAATATAAACAGATTGTATAAGCTACCTATTTGAATGACAATATTTGAGTAAAAAGTCGCACTCGAACGCTAAACGCTTGTCGATAAACATCTAGAACTGGTTTATTTTGGTAATTTGTATATACAGTAGACTACAGTAGACGTAATAACTTTCTGCTAATAGGGACTTAAATTATTGATATTTATTTATTTATACAGGGTTATTGGGAAAACACCGACATCATCTTAAGAGGTCATTGTGCTCATCATTACGAAGAACTTTAACTATGGAACCAGATCTGAAACCGCGAAAAATTTCAGCTGTTCCTTACATATAAGTTCGTATAACTCGTCAAAATGTAGGGAACACCAGATTTTTTTCAATGACCTCTTAAGAGTTTGTTGGTGTTTAACCCTGTATATACTCGTACTTTATTGTATACCAGAAAATACATAACAAAAAATATAATTATCACTACAAAACACACAATGGGCGGTCTTATCGCTTTCTGCGATCTCTTCCAGGCAACCTTGGAATGAACAGTAACTGCGTGGATATAAAAAAATGGGTTTGTCATTGGTTTTTGTATATTTCTATACCATTGCATTTCAATAGGCAAAAAGCTCGCCCACTATCGCTTCGCTTTCGTTTTTGTTTCCCGAATGTTCGACAAGGGAGTTTCAGGACACGTGGAAGCCCACACATGTCGCCAATTATGTCTTAAGCGGATCACACAGCACAACGCGCCACGGCAACAAAAGGTGGAATTGGTCCCAGGTCCTAGTTTCAAAGTAGACGAGATGCCCCCTAACCCCACATAAATCCCCGGTCCACCCCTCGCCCCCGAAATCAAATGTGAGGGCTTAATTTAGCACATTTACATTTCAAATATATATATATATATATCGTCAGCTGTTGCTCACGGCTTTGCTTGCATGCACCCGATAAGTAGGAATAATTTCTATAAAATCATGCCTCAGATTTGAGCTAAACATATCTTGTATAAGTTTGGTATATTACCATGTACCTAACATGAAACCTAAACAAAAAAAAAAATAAGGCTGGTCTAAATAATTTAAAGAAAATATAAGTGCAAAAAGTAAAACCCCGGCTACTGAAAAATCACGCTCTAAAAAGTATGAAAAAAAAAGCCTAAAAACTAAAACTCGACTACTGAAAAGGATAAAACAAGAAAGTACCTTCCCGTGGATTTTTAAACTTTTTACAAGCTTTTATTTAATTAACATACAAAAATAAAAACGCGTTTCAGCTAATTTGGCTCCGTTTCCCGCGCATTTCTATAGTAATGAAGTTCTCTGGCAAGGTTTTTATGCGCATTCCTTTGAGCTGACGCGTAGTGGCGTTATTGGCGTGCTGGGCACTAATTAACTAAGTGCCTGAAGTCACACCTTCAGGCACCTGTCAGAGCCACATATCCAGGAGGGGATCGAGGTGGGGGGTGGAGGGGGGGTTCAGGGGATCAGACTGGAATAACTCCTATTTTCACACTTCCAAAGTGTCACTCAATTGACTTAACGTTTAGTAATATAACTATAAAAGTTAGAGGTGTGCTGGCTGGAATTTATCTGGGTTTAAAAAGTGATTGAATGAGGATTGAGCTTGGTAAGTGATTTTTTTTAATCAATCTACAAGCTATTGTCACCACATAATATTTTATTTATTTAAACTTCTCGCACACAAATATTGGTGGTGAAGAGATTAGATGGTAGGTGCTCTGTTTTTCAAGAGTTAATAATATATGAAAAAATCTTGATTTGCTGTTCCCGATACCGGTGGACAAATATTTTTTATATTTTTAAATTTTTTTCATACTAATATTTAAAAATATAATTTATATGTATTTAATTAAATAAAGGAAATAATAATGAATTATGAATAAATAGGCAAAGCAAAGAAACAAAATTGGTAATATTTTACTTCCTCTTTATTCATTGTATATAATTCAAAAGAGATGAGCTCCTTACCGCTATTTCTTTTCGGATAAGTAGGTACATAAATGTTCAAGTTCCAATCATAGCATAGTCGAATATCTGTGTACTGAAACAACTTGCGATACAAGCCAAAATTGTTATGTCTGTGATAGAAAAATATGGTTTCTAGTGTTCACAAGCATAACCGCCGAAACCAAACAAGGTTTTGAAAAGGCAGGGTCCAGAGAAGGACACGTGCTACAAGGATGGTTTTATTAAGGTGGAGAAGAAGAAGAAGCCTCCTTGTCGGAACCAGTGCGGCACCGCGCAGGCAGGACCAAACATGCTGCTGCGTCCAGCATCTGTACATGTCCAGACTGCACCACTCCATGAAAGTTGAAGAGATCGTGGACTACATGCGTGTGAAGACCAACTGGACTTTGAGGGTCGAGAAGTTGGAGTTGCGTCACAACACGAACTTCAAGTCGTTCGAGGTGCTTGTTCCGACACATCATCTCGAGAAGTTCCTCAAAAATAAATAAATAATAACGTAAATCAACCTATAAACGTTCCCACTGTTAGGATCAAGCGTACCCAGGGTACGTGGAAGCGACACGTCTTCGAGTTTTAGGGCCTAGGACATGCGTTTCCTTACAGTATTTTCCTTCACCATTTTGAGAGCAGTGGAGATGAAAAAAATATTATTTCATAAAGTAATAATAATGTGCCTGACTGGGTTCAAAACCACGACCTACGACACGTAAATCCCGACGTTACTCAGTTCTTCTTGACCCACCCCTTATAAAAGAGGTGCGAAAGCTTTTCTGGTGTCAGTATTGGCATGACACTATGCAGAGCCGTAAACACTATTAACAAACCGAGCCCATAATGTACTGCAACTAACAGTAGGTACTGTTGACTCAACCAGTTGAGTCGTCGACGCGGGCCCTTGACACAGAATAAATATAAAATGGAGACTCCGCGTGGATTCAGCTGTTTATTATGTTGAATAGGTTTGCATCTAAGTAAACGGTGATGTGGTCGACGATGGTGAATTCTTTCCAGAGCTACACGGTCAAGCGATATGCTTGCGACTTGCAGAGGATACAAATGAAGGAAGAGAGAGCAACAAGGAGAGGTGACACAAGTCTGACGTAATACATACATCCACTGCAAGAAAGCCAGGTTGTTTGGGATCAACGATAACCGAGGTCTATTGATCGGTCGGTTACTTTAATTTTGGCTTTTCAAAACTGCCAAATATTTTGTTGTTATATAAGGTGTTTGGAAGCTGGATACAAAGCCTTAAGGAGGTGATAGTTGACACCATTTAGAGCATTTTGAGCCGTACATGTCTTAGAATCTTAGATGAAGAATGTTTTTTTTTTTCCAGTTAAAGTTGGTAAATTATTTTTGACTAAAACTTTGCAGTTACAAAAAAAAAGATACTTCGACTAAGACATGTATGGCTCATAATGCTGTAAATTGTGTCAACTATCACTCCCTTAAAGCTTTGCGCTCAGCTTCCAAACAGCCTGTATAATTAACGCCTAGTATCGTACGCACGTACGAGGAAAGTTGGAAGACGTAACAAACGATGGATCGACGATATCACCCAAATAGCAGGCAAAAGATGAATGGAAATAGAAAAAAAAACAGAAGGAGGCCTTCATCCATGATGGGGTCCATAGCTGAAACTTCAAACGAATTATACTTACAAATAGATGTGAGCAAACTAGTAAACCACATACTAACATTTATATTATTTAAAATGTCAACCGCTATAAGGAAGAAACAAAATCATTATTTATTTATTTATTGTTGACCCAACAGACCTTTCATGTCCAAACAATAATTCATACAAACATCCCTTAGAATGCACTTTAAGTTTTCCCGAATTTACCATTTCCCCGGTATCTTTTTATTTTTTTCGTACTGTAAGAACCTGAGCCGTTCTAAAGTGATGCGCTTACAATCAAAAGCCCGATGAACGGAGTCCAGTCTCTGGCAAATAATTCTTCTTGTACAATTTATGCCTCAAAGAGATGCGTATTTTACTTACGTATTTGTCTTTGCTTGATGTCAACGGGCGGTCAGCTGGGTCGTCCCCTTTAATAGTGTCAAGGTGATAGTGTTTTTCACTGGTATTACGCATATTATGAGTGTTTGGGTTGTCGTGTTTTAAGTGCTTATTTGTCCGCTAATTGTTTAAAGATTTATTTTGGCATATTTCAATTAGTCAGTTTATGAAATATTACCTACTTTTCGTATTATTATTTAGATAGATAATAGTAATTTACTCCCAAAACTTCAGTACACGTTACAGCAATGAGGTGTCGATCCCTGAACTAGGACATCCTGTATGGAAGGGAAGCCATTCATTCTTTCATCACACTTAAACAATGAAGTTGCCGCGAACTCCTTTCCCATCGATTTTGCAACAGCAACTTGTATACGATACGCACTACCCAGATAACTAGTTAGCCCCATTATCAACCTTGCTAACTGGACAATCTTCTCACCACAGCATCAGTTGACAGCACGTTTACACGAGGGCAAGATTTATAAACCGCACTATGACTTTATTAAGTAAAGTTAGTGCTTCATACGAATATGCACATTATCATTGTAAAATTAAGGTTCATATTCTTAAGAAACATTTGTTCTTATTCACTAGACGAATATGAACATTATTCACACTGAAATAAGGTTCATATTCGTATGAAACGCCTACTTTACTTAGCAAAGTGTTAGTTCTTTAAATTTCGCCCAGACTGACTTTCGACGCACGGTGAGATTGAGATCGCTCCCAAGAAATTAATTGAAACCTATATACAAAGAAACTGTTCTTGAAGAAAACAGGTAGCCTGTACGTTAAAGAAAAAAAAGCGAGCGGAGTCGCGTTAAAAACCGGTCTTCCACTAAAGGGTCATAAAACAAGTTCAATATTGAACCGACAAACATTTTGTCGATGCTACCGTGTCTCGTGAGCTAACGTCTCGCCGTGGTGTCATTTCACACGTCTGGAAAGGTCGTAATAACCAAACACGACGTTTGTTTTTAGGGTTCCGTACGCAAAGGGTAAAAACGGGACCCTATTACTAAGACTTCGCTGTCTGTCCGTCTGTCCGTCCGTCTGTCTGTCACCAGGCTGTATCTCAAGAACCGCGACAGCTAGACAGTTGAAATTTTCACAAATTATTTATTTCTATTGCCTCTATAACAACAAATACTAAAAACAAATTAAAATAAATATTTAAGGTAGGCTCCCATCTCCCATACAACAAACGCGATTTTTTTGCCCTTTTTTGCTCGATAGGCACTTGAAATAATCACAAAATACTCAGTTGTATTTTTTCGGCGTTTTTGCCTTGTGGTACGGAACCCTTTGTGTGCGAGTCCGACTCTCACTTGGCCAGTTTTTTGTTTTTTTATTTCTAACGTCTAAGATAGCAAATAATACCAGCCGGTCTGAAAGTCCGGTGGCCGGTGGAGCAGACGAGTCCTGGAGTGGAGACCGCGTATCGGCAAGCGTAGTACACGCCCCAGCTAAATGAACCGACGACCGTGGAAGCCTTGGTTGTTGGTGGTGTGCGGCCTATGTCCAACAGTGGGCTATGATAGGCTGAGTTGATTGTTGATGGAATCAGACAAACGAGAAACTTTGTACATTTAGTATCTGTGTACAATGGTTTATGTGGGCTTTGCTACACGTATGGCTCGCTTCGTCTGACACTCAAAATGTAGGTATTTGGTACAGTCGAAAAGCAAGCTGACATATGGCAAATAATTTAATGTATTGTTTTGTGTTTCTTTGTTTTGTAATGTTAACAACATTGCATACCATTATATAGAAACTAGAAACAAGCTCTTCTAACTTAATAGATAGCTCTCTGCTGGGGAGTTTGTTGCACCAGTTCTTCTTCCTAGGTAAAGCACTTGGATTATTCATCGTCTTCGATAATTATATTATGTATAGGTACAAAACCTTGTAAAACATTTTAAAAGAGTAACGGTGGAGTATCTTGCCCATTCATCTCCATACGAACACTTCCTTTTGGAAGGGGCGACTATTAGAATCAATTCTATTTTACTGTAATTTTTGACGTTCAATAGTGGCTTTGTGCCTATTTGAAATTAATGATTTGACTTTGACTTTGACTTTAGTGAAGAGTGAGCTTTAGAGGACTGTCTTATGTAATTTTGGCGTTAATAAGTGCCCATCAGCCTAATTTGAATGAACTACTTTTGGTTTTAATAGCAATTTATATTCAATCACTCTGTTAAGGTAGTCGCTTTATGTAAAACTAGCAGCGCCCCGCGGTTTCACCAGTATTTAAACTGTCGATCCCGTGGGAATATCGGGATAAAGTACCCGATGTGTTATTTTGATGTATAAGCTGTATTATTGGACGGTTTCATCAAAATCCGTTCAGTAGTTTTTGCGTGAGACGGTAACAAACATCCATCCATTCTCACAAACTTTCGCGTTTATAATATTAGTAGGATTAGTAGGATTATTCAGCTGCATCCGGTAAGACTGGACACCGGCCCCAACATAGTTGTGAAAAGGCTAAGCTTATTGTTGACAGGTATCCAGTTCGAAATGCCGATGTGAATAGATGCACTAGCTATTTCTCACGTACCTGGTCGGTAATTTAACACTGCATCAGCTAACACTCGACACTAGGCATTACATGGACAGATGTCGTTACCTAACTAAGCCAAGTTGCGTCACGTCGGGTAATGTCACATAAACGTCATTATGTTGTGGTTGTGACCATTTGGTTTGTATTATGATCATGTCATGAAGCACCGCTTTCTATAATATTTGATGGGTTTTATTGTGGTGCTATATGTTATTGTTCGATAACTTGTTCAATGCTCTAGAATCTAGGCGGAGATGACAATACGGCAATAAATTAAACTTCGTCTAACTAATGGCGTTCACAGTCTGCACACAAATATTCAACCAAATAGGATGTTTGGACGCTGGATGCAAAGATGATGATGATGAAGATGATTTAAAGATAAAGATGCCTTCAGGCGGTGATAGTTGACACCATTTAGAGCATTTTGAGCCATACATGTCTTAGACGAAGTATGTTTTTATTTTTATTTTTTCTCAGTTAAAGTTAGTACCTACCTAAAAGTTTGTAGTTAAAAATAAAAAAGACAGACTATATTATTTATTTTATTATTATTTACTGTATTATTACTCCTATGCATAAGTATTATTATTGGAAGTATTTTATTTCTTCTTCTTAGCGTGACGATGGCAATATCTAAATGGACTCGACCCAGAATTCGGCTACGTGTTTGGCGCCATCACTAGCGTCCATCAGTTCCTGCTATTGTTGTCCCCACATTGTATGACCTATGAATTAATCTTTTCTTTTACAAACAAATGTACCATCTGATTATTTTGTACCATTCCTGGTGGCGATTTTTGAGATAATTTTTGAGGTTGGTGATTTTTGAGGCTGATTTTCCTAACGCCAGATAATTTTATCGGAGGAACAATTTTGAATTTTTTACAGTTCTTCCATACAAAAACTGTCAGACGTCAAGTTTATTCCACGAATAAAAGCTATCCGTCGATTGAAAAATCAGCCCTTACAGTCTTAATGATACAAAAGAATCAGATGGTACATTTGTTAGTGAAATTACATACTTATATACACAGCCCGATAAGAACTGAAAATCCTTCCACCATGTATGTTTAACATATTATTATTTCCACATGTCACGAAGCCTTTATAATATAATTTACGTATAATTTATTAACAATAAACACGGTCATCTTTAGTATAATTCGGTTTTGGAGTTCATATCTGCTTGTGTAGGTAACGGTCATACATATTTAGTAATATATTGACCTAAGAGACTGGTGTAGGAGGATAAATACTTACTGTCTAAACAACAAACAATTATTTCGTCAGAAACGCAAATATTTTGATTTTGAAACTGGGGTTTTAATTTTTGACTAGTCAAGAAGAAACTCGGTCACTAACTCGTTGGCGTTCATACTATATTAACGTATTCCTCTGCTTTCTCCCTGGTTAATGATACTAGTCCATTTTTTTTAAACAATATTAGGGATATAAGAAAGAAACTGCCAGGCTCAAATGAAGATATTTAAAGTCCTAGTTGGGAGCTGAACTCACAGCCCGTTGTGAACTGAAAATCCTAAAGAATCGCCAGTCATTAGAACCAAACAAATACCAAAAAACAACACAGCACATTAACTTCACATAAACAACACCATGTATGCTTACCATATTATTATTTCCACATGACATAAAGCCTATAAAATATAATTTACGTATAATATAATAAACAATAAACACGGTCATCTTTAGCATAATTCGGTGTTGGAGTTCATGTCTGCATAAGTAGGTATCGGTTATAAATATTAAGTAATATATAAGTTGAAAGACTGGTGTAGGAATATAATTACTGTCTAAACAACTAACAGGTATTTCGTCAGAAACAGGTAAATATTTTGATTTTGAAACTGGGGTTTTTATTTTTGACTCGTCAAGAGGAAACTCGGTCATGAGGTCGTTGGCCAACATAGTTGGGAAAAGGCTAGGCAGATGACGATGGTATGCCATCATCATCTGCCTAGCCTTTTCCCAACTATGTTGGGGTCGGCTTCCAGTCTAACCCGATGCAGCTGAATTCCAGTATTTTACATGGAGCGACGGCCTATCTGACCTCCACAACCAAGTTACTGGGTTATTAGTGATACCCCTTGGTAAGACTGGTTATCAGACCTTCGGGCTTCTGACTCAAAGAACCACTAATGACAGCCGGGACCAACGGCTTAACGTGCTTTCCGAGGCACGGAGGTGTCACGGTATTTAAAGATGGTCACCCATCCACAGACCAATCGCGGCAAGCGTAGCTTAACCTGATCGATCGAACTGTGCGGCTATTATTATTTAGCCACGAGCCCCTCTCGGGCGGTCGGCGTTCATCCATACTAACGTATTCCTCTGTTTTCTCCCTGGTTAATGATATTAGTCAATTTTTTTTTTAATATTAAGGATGTAAGAAAGAAAGCTGCTTGACTCAAATGGTGTTGGGTCACATCAGACGTATGCAGGATGACCGCTGGGCAGAAGTCCCTACAAAATGGGTGCCTGAACAGAAATAGATAGCGAGATGACCCTGACGCGTACCTCGCGGGCTGGTTTTAGGTGGCAAAAAGAGTTCCTGGTAAAATATGGGGTAGACCTTTGCCCAGCAGAACAGGCTGACCAAAAAAATATATACTATCTACCGCATCCTTGTCATTTGGCATAATGATATTAATTTTAGAAAAAAAAGACCCCGTGACCGTTTTGTCATCTTAAGCTTTCAATTGAATTTCTGTTAGGGAGAGGACTTGCTTCTGCAATCTTTCTTCTCTTTCCACATTCGATCTCATCCATCATTTTCCTCAAGGCAGCATCAGGGTCAAGGGATGGCCCATTAATTCAACAGCGTTCTTATGCAATGTCAAATATTTTATTATCTGTCACGGTGACTTCTTCCAATAGATCGTAGGTCATGTCCACAACAAGACGTGACTTCGCATCCGTTAGCCTCCTTACAATCTTCGTCGTTGTTTTAATGCGTAGCTTCATCTTTTAGTTTGTCACAATTTATACATGTTCATTTCAAAAAATTTTGCCAACAAAATATTCGTCCGCATCACTGTCAACAAGAAAATAGTACCGACGGCTGGCAGCATTGCCACATTGTATGGCAATGCTGCCAATGTACATATTATTATTAAGATATAATGTAAATATTATCTACTTTGAAAATAAATACATTAAGTATAATTTAATCTTTAAGATGTTAAGTAAGAACACAGATGCGCAGTCCTTATAAAAAGTGATGTTACTGATGTGTGTATCATCTTACTTTCACGCCCTCGAGGTGTGAACATCACAATAAACAGCTTGTTATGTAGTCCACGACCTTCTAATTCCACCTATTGTTGCGTCTAAGCCCGAACTAAACAATTAATTTAGCATAACGGTCACTAAAACTACTTTCACATGATCTAAAGAATTCGACACACCCAAACACACACACAACAGCAGTTTTGTAAGAAAAATATTATATACAGCCGAGAATTCATATAATTTGAATACAAAATTATATACCTTCATGTAATATGCATATTAATGTGGCGCTAACTTGTAATATTATGTGTAAGGGATAACCCGTAAACTTTGGTCGTATATATTAGGTTTTATATAATTTTAATGGCGTGGATTTGAAGGTTATTGCTGTAGTTAATCATGTATCTCTAGCCTGAGTCATGGTATTCTGACATTTGATTAAATCTATATATGAACAGTTGATTAAATCTAGTGTTTCGTGGACACTTAGAACCCCTTGAATGAACTTTGCTGACAAACTTTGGTGAGTGTGCCCAAGAACTCCACGACCTCATTCCACCGGCCCCCTTCTATCTTCGGTCATCCAGACGCACTGCAAGTTACCAGCCCTGCCTAGTTGCTATTCCACTAATTCGCACTATGCGTTTTCAAATGTCTTTTATAATGCGCGCAGCAAAAGACAAACTCTTTACCTGCGTCTGTGTTTCCGAGCGCATACAACCCGAATCTCTTCAAAGTAAGAGTGAACAGGCTTCTTCTGGGTAAGCTCACTCCATCGTCGACTTTGTCTCTGTCACCTCTGACCTAGACTAGAGTCAAGAGCAAACCCATTTCAAATAATAAAAAAGCTAATTTAAATAAATAAATAAAATTTAAATCAATTTTAACATCGACAATATCAAAATATTATATTTAACGTAAACCTACATAAAATGTCAGAAGCTACAGACAGCCCAATAATACGTTTCTGGCACCTGTCCGTTTCACACAAACGAATACGTGTTTTGCGAATTTGATGTTAATTAGTTACTAGTATGGGCATGGATGGCATGGCTCAGCTACGGGGTCATGATGTGGGGTAACAGTACAGATACACAAACAATATTTATTTTACAAAAGAAGTTAATTCGAATAATAACGAATATAACAAACAGATAGCTGCAAACCACATTTCCGAAAATACAAAATACTCACACTTCCCTGTTTATATATCCTAGAATTATGTAAATTTGTCAGAAAACACCCAGATTTTTATACCACTTTCGAATAAACACAACAAAAACAAATTAAACATACGTCAATCCCGACTCAAAATGAACTCAACCAGCCCTTTAGTTATATTTCTGGAATCCAAGTCATACTACTCAGTAAAGGAGTGTTTAGATGACAAATCGATTGCAAAATAAAATCATTTGCTCTCTTATATACCAAACATTATGAAATATATATAATATAATATGGAATATAGAATATCAAATACAGATAAGAAAATATGAATGCATAAATAATAACATGATAATGAAAATATTTTCAAAAAATTTCATAACAATTTCCTACGTTACTTTTACGAAATACTTACATAAAATAACTAATATACTATACCTATATACACAAACCTAATAATATATAAACATACATAGTTATACACCCAATTAAGCACATCTAATAATTAATAATAAAAAAAAAAAAAAAAAAAAAAAAAAAAAAAAAAAAAAAAAGTATTTATTTCACTAAAACATAGCACTTTGCACTGTATACATGGTTTGAAAATGATATTTACATTATTATGCAATTTATAATAATATTGAATTGCTACGTAGCCCTCTTCCTCTCTCCTAATTTTGCTGTGCCCGACAGGGTCCATATATTGATCATTTACTTTGTAATACCATCTATGTAATACATATGGAATGCAATATAGAATTGAGTATTGAGTAGTATTTTCGCACTGACCGCTGACAGGAACGTATTCTCTGGACCGCCGTAGGTACTGTAGATGCACAGTTCCAATTGGTCATTTCCTGTGGAGAAGAGCCGGCAAGAAACTCTATGGTTGCTCTTGTACATCGCGAGCAACAAGTACCAGGTACTTAACAAAATAGAAAATGGTCAACAAATCTACAGTCTACAAGGCATACAACATTCTTACATTCACCAAAGAGAAAAGAATGTATAGGTACAAAAGACATGGTCTATTACCAGGCACCTTGATTCTAAATCAGGCTTCAATCGTGAGATTGATAATATGACAGAAAATTCCACCCACTTTAAGTATCTTCAAGAAGCTCGCTACTAAAAAGTCAGTGTGGACTCATATGCCATTTCATAGTCTTTAAGCAATCATCAGGTGTTTCAACCAGCTAATGAAAATGTTAGTTACAAAATTTAATCTTAATAGCGTACCTTAATAGCGGAAGTTAGTAAAGGAACGGTGGACGGATCGTTTACTTGAGCTCGCGGCGGCTGTGACGACCCCGAAAGCTATGTGGCGTGAAGAAAATGATTTACACGTAGAAGAAACATCAAGATATTATAAATTAACTAATTTTGATTTTCTGCTCTTCAAGTGGCAATCGCTTACAAGTTTCAAAGTGTT
Organism: Mesoligia furuncula; assembly: GCA_916614155.1. Taxonomy (NCBI): domain Eukaryota; kingdom Metazoa; phylum Arthropoda; class Insecta; order Lepidoptera; family Noctuidae; genus Mesoligia; species Mesoligia furuncula. The sequence goes on along the minus strand of OU744790.1, from coordinate 2,952,852 downwards.
TCGTGTTTCTACAACGACTTTCAACAGGATTGACATAAGCTTTTTTTGACTAGGTGGGTTCTAAAATTAGCGAGCACACTCGTTTCCAAGTAGTTAATGAAAAATATAAATTCTTATTAAACATTGTATTAACCAATTACCCAACACATATCAAAAGGAGAAATCTTTAAAACAAAATTGCTGATTAAATCTATCCGTTACCGATTTGTATCTCGAAATCAAATAAACTGGGTTTCTTTATCGTCCAACGATTAAAGTAATTAGCGGTTATGTCCAAATTCCGGGCCGCTTCTGAGAAATTCCAGATGACAAAATCTAATAGCACTTCACCACCACTGCCTTATCCCTCAGGGTTTCAGTCTATGTTGAATTCGGCTTCCAGTCTAACCGGATGCAGTTGATTAATCTGAATACCAATATTTTACATGTGTGACTGTCTATCTGACCTCCACAACCCATTTACTGGGTAACACGTTATCCCTTGGTAAAACTGGTTAACACGTAATCCCTTGGTAAGACTGGTTGTCAGACTTTTAGGGTACCCGTAACGTCTGACAAAGATCTACGATTGACAACCGGGACCAGCAGCGTCTTAACGTGCTTCAAGCCACGTCGGGTTCGGGCCTGCGGACGGAGGGTAATGGATAGCTCACCGTCCGATCAGAACCAGGCCCGTGCCGGACGGCGCGTACGTGTTCCACGCGCGCCTCAAAGAGATTTCAGCATCATCTGAAGGGGCCTTGGGCCGAAGCCTGCCGGGTCAGCGGGATTGTCCGAAAGGGTTACCGCTGGCCCGGAACATAAAGGGCTAAGGAAGGAATACGGGTGGGTTTTGGTTAATAAGAGTCTGACACTCCCTTCCGCTCCACCCAGAGCGGAAGGGGTCATTTAATGATTTCCCATCGGCACAAAAAAAAGGTACGGCATATACCCCTAGTATATAGGCCCGATATGTAATGAATGGTCACCTATCTACGCACCAACCGCGGCAAACGTAGCTTAACCTTCGATGGACCAGTGCAACTGTTATGTTATTTGTTATGTAATAATATAATTAACAGCCACTAAAAAAAGGATGAGCAACTGCCGTAAGATGTAAGTTGTCGACACATCGTAATATGATACTTACCTACTAGTTAGAACATTAGAATATCTCTGGCGCCATCGTGGTTAGCAAAGCGGGGTTTACATTATGAAACTTACGTCATGAAACAGTAGTTTGTAGTAGACTGATCTGTCGGGTTATACCAGCGGGTAACACCAGAGGGGCAATTCTCGAAATTTTAAGAACCTTCACAGTCTGATCTCAGTCTCAATCTGTCAGAAAAACTTCGAATTACCCTACATTTTGACAAGTTTTAGACATTTGTTTGTCGTTAGATAAGATGTTGTTTGTCGCTTTGTGTTAGATGAGACTGCGGCTAGATTTTGAACGTTTTAAATTATGACAATTGGCCTTCTGGTTTTTAAAAAGATAATAAATTCAACTAACATGCTGAGTCATACAGAGAAATAATAACAATTATTTCAGCCAACTCATCATCATTATTTCAGCCGAAAGACGTCCACTGCTGGACATAGGCCTCCCCCAAGCACCTCCACTTCGACCGTTACTGTGCTTCTCGCAACCAAAAGATTTCGGCCAACTAATCTAAGAAATTACCATGAATATGACAGCGTGTTTTTTTTTAAATTTATCAGCTTTTCCAAAACCGGGTGTCAATTATTTTATTTTATTTTATTTTATTTTATTTTATTCTGTTCGGGAAACTTACAGCTGATATAAACAGTGCTCATAAACAATATGCAACTGAAGGCCATTTACAAGTTTCCACTAATAAACATTGGAAACAAAAAAGACAACAAAAAAAAGGTCGGTACAAAATACCTATAACATAAATTAGGAAACAAAATAACACGATCGATTAATAGGTACAAACTAGAAACTACTTAGACGCTAACAATTACTTTTCCGTAAAAAAGCTTTTCACCAACAAATGCTTAAGCCGAGAAACACTGGTATTGAAAATGTCCAAATCATGTTTACTAATTAGTTCATTGAAAGTTCTGCTCGCACGAATTAGATACGAATTCTGCCTGTACGCGGACTTGGAATGAGGGACATGCAACAAGCTAAGTTTGCGAAATATTTTGCAGTGTGTAACTAACCCTAAACTGCCTAACAGCTCAGGGCAATCTATAGTACCATTTGCGATTTTAAATAAATACGCCATAGCAGCAATGCGTCTGCGTTCATGCAGTGGCAAGATATGGAACCTCTTACATCGCGCTACATAATTGGGAGTATATTTCCTAGTCTTGTACTGTAAGAAACGAAGGAACCGCTTTTGAATTCCCTCAATCCTCAATTAGCTATAAAGCTTGAAACAGAACAGTCAAGCCACTGTTCCACGACACTGCACACTGGCTCTATTATGTAAACCCTGCTTTAGTGTTATTAATATGCTAATTAAATTCTTAGCTAACTGAGGAAAGATTTTACGATTGTTCAAGAGATTATTTTCGTCTTTATTTATGTTTAGAGGCTTACTACAGCCTTTTTCACTTACAGCTTGCACAATTTCTGCTGGGTAGTTTGACTTAGCTGGCAGATTCATTACAATCATACGTGTCTTGTTCCACACACTCCTCAGTGTGTCTCCACCCAAATATGCCATGCTTCCTAGTTCCCTGGCCGCTGCTAGTCTCATCCAGGTCTTCCCCGCGATCTCCTATAGGTCATCCAGTACCAGTTTACCCAGCTGGTTGATTATTTCATTTTTATTTTATATTTTGAGATTTCCTGGTAGTTATGTACAGTGTCACTTCGGAAACTGTGGAGCAAACCCATAGTCGATATTTTTATATTATACAAGTGATTGATCAGCACCCTAGTTGTCAAAACGAAAGCCATTGTTACTGATAGTATGTTACGCAATTAAGTCAGTGGTAAGATACCAGAGCTTTTGGGATACATGAAGAAGCCTCCTCGTGTAGCGCAGTTTGTTCCGCCAGTTACTCAACTGAACCGACCCTCGGCGCATTCTGGACAGTCACACCCAACACCTTATTTGACTGGCCAATTCTTCCCTTGTGGTGGAAGGGCTGACCCGGCTGGTTTACGACCACCCTCCCATCGGAATCCGGCGTCAAGCAGCCTGCTGTGTTTCGTCGATGCGTGGGAGTTCCAGTGCCTTAGGCATCTTCTGGGTACGCTCATTCCATCATAGAACTCAGCCATCGCTTTCCATCACGCGTGATCCAGGTCAAGAGAGGCAACAAAAAAGAAAAGCTGGCCTCTCATCCGATTGAAACTCCGTACTACGCTAAGTCAACTCAAGGTCAAAGTGTTACCACTCACGAGCGGCCTGCCTTACTCACGGCTTATCAAGCTATAATAACAAGTTTAAGCTGACTTCTGATTGTATGAAAAACCTATAACAATGCGAGGTCAGCTAAAACTGGAAATGTATAGTTTGATGTGTAGCCGTGTGTACCTACCTAGTAACTAGACAATAATTTATTTTGATTCATCAAAGTGGCTTTTTAATATAGCATCCATACTAATATTATAAATTCGAAAGTAACTCTGTCTGTCTGTCTGTATGTTACTTTTTCACGCCTACACCACTGAACGGATTTCGATAAAATTTGGCAGAGAGATAGATTGCATCCCGGGGAAGGACATAGGATAGTTTTTATCGACATACCTTGCGGGCGAACCTAACCTTACCTTAACTAAGGCGAACCGAACCTTTAAACTAGTGTAATTACAAAACATACGACGACATAAAAAGACATTAATATGACGATTAAAAAGAAACCAGAAGGCTAATTCTCGTGATTTAAAACGTTAAAAATCTAATCACAGTCTCATCTCAGCGACAAACAAATGTCAAAAACTTGTCAAAATGTAGAGAAATTAGAGATATTTTTGACAGATTGAGATTGACATCAGACTGTGAACGTTCTTAAAATACGAGAATTGCCGCTCTGTTATGACCAAGTATGGGAAAGGCAAACCCCGAAATAGGGGTGGGCTGAATAGTCGAGACACGTGCCCCGGACGAAAAAGATTGAAATCCTTGAAGATTTTCCCACGATTAAACAAGTTGCTTATCACCATCCTACAAAATTTTAAGCTAAGTCGCTTTTCGTATGACTGCGTTGTTCTGTCTGTATGACTGCGTTGTTCTCTTATACTACCCAACGGATTTCGATGCAGTTTTCACCATCAATAGAAAATTTATTCCTATTTTATTATTACTTAACTTACTTATAATAAAGAAAATATATCTTGATGTTTTGTTAAGTCATAAAATACGTGCAAAGCAGGGGTGGGCGCTTGTAAGTAATTGGCACATTTCCATTCGCAGGCGATAATACCCTAACATAAAATGACAGAAAGTGGCCGAAAGGGGCCGAAAGGTTCTGGAGTGGCGACCGCGTACCGGAAGACGTAGCGTTGGAAGGCCTCCCACAAGATGGACCGATGACCTTGTGAAGGCCGCAGGAACCCGTTGGATGCGGGAAGCACAGGACCGGTCGAAGTGGAGGTGCTTGGGGGAGGCCTATGTCCAGCAGTGGACGTTTTTCGGCTGAAATGATGATGATGATGAAAATGACAGAAAGGGGTCTTAAAAAAATACACGTGTGCACACCTACGTGCTATTTATTCAGACTAAACTTATAAACCGACTTTAGAAAAAGAGGAGGTTCTATGCTATCTAATATAGACAATATTATTTAAAGGCTTTTTAATGTATATCTGTATTTATTTACATAATCTATGCTAATATTTAAAATAATAATAATAATATGTACATTTATATGAAAAAATAAGTAAAATAATCATAGGGCTTCAAAAAATTCGTCCGCATCGCTGTCAACAGGAACAGTGCCCAAAAGGCTAGGAGAGTGGCCACGTTGAATGGCAATGCTAATTCTTTGGCCAAGAAATAGGCCAGCCGTCTGGTCACGTGAAGACTCGGCTAACCGCTTGGGGATATCTTGAAAAACCAAGTGGGCACTCGGACCTCATGGCCCTAGTGTTTCAACCCCAAACGGCTCGAACATATAACTCCCAATCAAGTTGGAATATTTTCGCCGTTTGAGGTTTTCTGCACCTGCAGCAGCCGCCCCAGCACAGCCCACCGTGCTAGGAAGATGAGATGGCGCAAGGGTGTCGACACATGTTGCATCCCACACCAAAGGTCTGCCTAACTTCCAGGGCATTATGGTCATCCCGTCTGGTCTCTTCCCATCGTCGCGTGCCAGGCCGTTGGGTTCTAAAACAGCTGGCACCCCGGCGGTGACAGGAGCACGACGGATGATGTCATTAATGCTGGCGTGCCGTGCTATCCGGCCTGCGCTCCTACTGCAAGATAGGCCATGGTGTCCGAGACAGTAAGCTTTTTAATTGTCTACGAATCAGCAACGTGACCATCTTATGACGCGGACGGGCGAGTCTCGGCCGACGAGAGAATGCGATATTGACACCTGTCAGTTTCATACAAACGAATACGTGAACATGATCTTTATTAGCTACTAGCTGCGTTCTGTCACAAAATACAGAGAGTACAGAAGGCAATCTACGCGTGCGCTCAAGCAACGCACAAATGTAAAATTTTATATGTTTTTGTTCTGTAAACTTTTTGTATTGTGATACTATGCTTATGGTTTTGTTTTAATATTATAGAAAAAGCTCAACAATAAATCAAACAACTAGATACGAGTGCCACTACCACGATAGTTTTTGTGCATAAGCCAAAGTCGACAACCCTAGCGCGACCGCCGAGCGTAGGTATGAAAAGTGAAGTACTATACATGTGATTGCCTTCTGTACTCTCTGTATTATGTGGTTCTGTGGTTTCACCCGCATAAGTTTCGATCCCGTAATGTGAAGTGTGACTAGGAGTGTCGCACTGATATGTGTCAGGAACGCACTCTCTCGACGATCGGACAGTAACGATTTAAATCTTTGGATAGTGATCATTTTATTTCACTCCCTAGCAGCGCCCCGCGATTTCACTTGCATAAGTGTCGATCGTACCGGAGAATGGGCAGCAGCGTTCTCTATGTATTCCACCACCATACCATACTGCGATCGCCAACCCGCCTGCCAAGCGTGGCGATTATGGCAAACCCTCCCAAAATTGGGGGAGGCCTGTGTCCAGCAGTGGACGTCTATCGGCTGAAACGAAGTGTCGATCCCGTTTGAAAGACACGTGGCGTCATCTTTTATCATAATAACGTTATTGCTGTTTTCCTCGGGAACAGCACTTTTTTTCGGGATGAAAGGTACCCTATGTCCGTTTCTGTACACCTGACAACGTATATGCAAAATTTCAGGATGATCAGTTCAGTGGTTTAGGCGTGAAAAGGTACAAACAAACAAACTTACTTTCGCATTTATAATATTACATTTAAGTTAATACATAATATGTATATATATACTAGCAGCGCCCCGCGGTTTCACCCGCTTGTGTTTCGACACCGTGGGAATATCGGGACAAAAACTATCATGAAAATGTCCTTTAAATGTCCTTTACCGGGACTCAAACTATATCTATATCAAATTTCATCTAAATCGGTTCAGCGGTTTAAGCATGAAGAGGTAACATACAGACAGACAAACTTTCGCATTTATAATATTAGTATGGATATTATATTTATATATTATAACCTAACCTAACTTTTATTATATTGTATATGTTATTATACAATATAATAAAAGTTAGGATTCTAATGAACAAGTAGTTACTTTTTGTTTATAAGTGATGAAATACCTCATCAAATAGATATGCTGAGAAGATAAAATATTCATTAATTTACATTTTTTATACATACCATTAACTTTTAGATACCTACTTAACCCACATATGCATACAATGAGGAATACAATAAAAATTAATACAACATGATAAATATTCCATTTCAATTCTTACTTTTACGAAATAACTGAATTAGAATGAAAGTTCTTGACTTTTAAATCTTAAAAACAAAGGCTTAAACCTCATTTTGCCTTAACAAAAAAAAAAATAAAGCCTTTACTGTACCTAACTTTAAAAGATTTTTAATCTTCAAAAAATAAGGTATATTTTGGTTTAATTAAATACCTACTAAAGTAAGTAAGAATTCCATAATTTAATAACACCACTAAATATGTTAGGTACAGTCACGAGCATAAGTATGTATACACTTGGCTTTATTTAAAGGCAATTTTCTCCTTTATTTTTTAATGAAATTTTATGCTATTACGAACATAGTATTTTCGAACCCATAAGTTTATGTAAGGTGTCGTATTTCAACGTTGCATTCGTCATTTCACGAAAAACTCGCAATTGAAAGTTGCCAAGTGTTGACATATCAGTGCTCGTGACTGTACATAATTTTACGACACTATAAAATTAATCTTCTTTTCTGATACGAGGATGGAGAATAAAGTGTTAATTACAAGTTTCTAGGTAAGTCCTGTCCCTGTTTATTTGAAGAAGAGGCCACGCCCTTGACGGGCTTGTGGCTAAGTAACGTCAGCTGCACGGGTCGGTAAGCCGCGGTTGGTCCGTGGATGGGTGACCGTCTTTACATACCAAGACCCCTCCGTGCCTCGGAAAGCACGCTAAGCCTTTGGGCCCCAGCGACGGCGACCTCTCGCGTCCGGCCCTGGTGCATGCCATGGTCCGGGGCGAGAGGGAGTGGGAGGCAGTCAGGGAGGCCTTCTTCGAAGCAGTCATGCTAGCGAAGGAGGTGGCGGGACGCCTCAGGGAGAGAGCCTCCCGTCCCAGCCGCCGCGGGAGACGCTCCGGGCGTCGGGAGCCGCGTGACGACTCCCGGCCACCGTAGGCGCGGGTCTGCGGGCGGAGAGTAATGGGTAGCTCACCGTCCGATCAGGACCAGGCCCGTGCCGGACGGCGCGTACGTGTTTCACGCGCCAAGAAAAGAGAAAAGAAAGAGATGTCAGCATCGGGGAGGGGCCCCTTAGGGCCGAAGCCTGCCGGGTCAGCGGGATTGTCCGAAAGGGTTACCACTGGAACATAAAGGGCTAAGGAAGGAACACGGGTGGGTTTTAGTCAGTAAGAGTCTGACACTCCCTTCCGCTCCAGCCAGAGCGGGAGGACTCATTTGATGATTTCCAATCCGCAAAAAAAAAAAAAAAAGCCTTTGGGCCCAGGCAGGCTCTATTACACCTACCACTCAACTTATTAACTGGGAATTAAACTCAAAACTCAAGTAGTTGTCGACAAAGCCCGGAACATGTCGGGGTACAGAGCGGAACACGTTAATAAAAACTGGAGAACTCGAGAACAATGCATGTGGCCTTGTCTGCCTGACTCATTAAAGATCGGTGTTCACTTACGCGAGCGTGCGAACAGCTCTAATTTAATGATATACAGGGTCCCATTAAAATAGATGGACAAGTTTAACACAGCGCTCAGTTCGTCGAACCAAAGATATCCAACCAAAAAAACACAAAGTGATTTTATTTTGACCTAAATGAATAAATTTCCGGCACATTAGTGTATTTTCGTTAGCTGATTATTTTTCTTGTAAGTATCTATGCGTTTTTCTTGTATATTTTTTTAACTATCGTCCTTATTTTGGTGGTCTGAATGAGTTGTTAAAGTTTGCCCAACTATTTTAATGGGACCTTATATATGATGGCAGGTAACTACAGTCACCTCATCTCACCTCCATTTTTATGTCTCTCTTTTCCCGAAATTTTAAGTCACTAACAAAAAAAAATCTGGTGTTTCTTAGAAAATGCCAACACAGTCAAAATGGGAATGGCAAAACGGCAATATAAAATTCCAGTCCAGCCTTCTCGCTAATCCATACTATCCATACTAATATTATAAATGCAAAAGTGTGTCTCTCTGTTTGTTACCTCTTCACGCTTAAACTGCTAAACCGATTTAGCTGAAATTTGGTATAGAGATACTTTGAGACCCGGATAAGGACATAGGTTAGTTTTTATCCCGATATCCCCACGTGATCGACACTTATGCGGGTGAAACTGCGGGGCGCGGGCTTATCGCACCATAATTATACATCTGTCTAGCCTTTTCCCAACTAGTTGTGGACTGCTTCCTGGATGCAGCTGCATACCAGTATTTTACATCGAGTGACTTTTTTTTTTTTTTTTTTTTTTTCGCTGAGAAATGAGATTACGCATCTCCGCTCGTCGGGGGACGAGACGGAGTATGTGGGACTCCCTGCCAGAGTGGCAGTATACCCACTAAAACTCAGCGGTGTTCCCTCATCGATTATTGATGGGGAGGTCATGGGAATCCGGCTCAGCCTTTGCGTCCACAACCCCCCCGGCGCATGCCCGCCTATCTGGCGGGCCCCGCATATCCCCCTGACTGGGGGGCTACGGGAATGGCCGGGAACACCTGGCCATTCCCGTCCGGCACTGGTGGAAGCCTGTGCAATACATCTGACCTTTACAACCTAGTTACTGGGTAACACGATGCCTCTTGGCAGGACTGACGTTCTTACCGAGGCTCGGAGGGGTCTTGTTATGTTATGGATGGTAACCTATACAAGGACCGACCTCAGCAAAAGGACCCGTACGGCTGTTATTATTTAACCACGGGCCCCTTAATCTAAGGTTGACCGCAAAAATAACAAAAAATCATTTCAATCGTTATCAATCATAAGTTTATGACGACATATTTACACAAAGACGACAGAAACATAAGCTTTGACTTAATTCCCAATCTATCATTAATAATTAATTTAAGCTTTACAAGTTAATCGTTTACGAGATAAATCTTCGAAGAGTAAAGGTTGAATAATTAATCGATTCTAATTTGTTTTAATTTTATGATAACGCTTATACAGAGTTAGTGGTAAAACATTAACAACCTCTTAAGAGGTCATTGTACTCATCATTATGAACAACTTTTACTATGGGTCCAAACATGAAATCGCGAAAAAAATCAGCTGTTCCCTACATTTTGACGAGTTATACGAACATAAATGTAGGGAACAGCTGATTTTTTTTGCGATTTCCGGTTGAGTAGTCGAGTGTATGTATTTCTTTCATATCATTCCTCACTTAATCCACCCTATTTTTTAGCCTTCCCCTCCCTCTCCAACTATCGACATTTATATTCAACACTATTTTAATTACACGCGTTTCTTCCCTCATCACATGCCAAGAATATAATAATAATATGTGGATAATAATATATAATATGTGGATCCTTCTCACAACCATACCAAAAATTATTAAAAAAAAAAAACATATTTAGTTGCTTTCAAAACGGTGAAGAAAAACATCGTGAGGAACCGGCATGTCCTAGAACCAAAAAAATCGAAGACATGTGACATCTACCAACCCGCACCAGGCCCGCGTGGTGGATGACGGCCCTCTCCCTCTCACAGAGAGGAGGCCCGTGTCCCAGAAGTGGGGACATTATAGGCTGATTATGTAGTTGGCATATCAATATATCTGTGTGGTGCCGGACTTAAAGAATAGCACCACCCCATACTTCCCGTGGGTGTCGTAAAAAGTAAAAAAAAAAAACGGGAGACGCTCCGGGCGTCGGGAGCCGCGTGACGACTCCCGGCCACCGAAGGCGCGGGCCTGCGGGCGGAGAGTAATGGGTAGCTTAGTATCGTCCGATCAGGACCAGCCGGCCGATTCTGTAATAATCTTTAAGTTACCGCTGGCCCGGAACATAAAGGGCTAAGGAAGGAACACGGGTGGGTTTTAGTCAGTAAGAGTCTGGCACTCCCGCTCCACCCAGAGCGGGAGCGGTCATTTGATGATTTCCCATCCTAAAAAAAAAAGTAACCTACAAATAAGCAGTTAAGGTAGGTAAGTAGAATTTGTGTTTGGTATGTAATGGTTTTTTTTAGTACTAGCTTCTGCCCGGGACTTCGTTCGCGTGAAGTTTCTCGTTTTGACATAAAACATAGCCTATGACACTCAGGGATAATGTAGCTTCTCATTAGTGAAAGAATTTTTGGGATCGAATGAGTAGTTCCAACCTTCAACCTCACAAACTTTACCTCTTTATAATATTAGCATAGATTAAGCATGAAACTGATTCACTCTCGTCCCACTCAAACGGTTTGTTTCTTGTTCTGTTATGTTCAAACTGTTCACGTTCCAGATTCAGAGTCTTGCAGTCCTCAGCACTAGAATAGGAGTTCTAGGAACTTCAGTGGAATCAAAATCCTGTGCTGCATCTTATGTGCTTTTGCACAGGTTCCTCAAACCGAATCACATAACATAATAATAATAGCCTCCCCGACCGTTTTCGGTCACGGTGGCCAATCTCAATGGAGATTAGCCAGTTACGCAGGAAATATTATAGTGCACAAGTGTGTGCGCAAACACAGGTGCACTCTGTTCCTTTACTCTCATAGTCCGATGGGACGGCAATCCGACACGACCGGGGAGAGTTCAGGCGCAGGACCAACGGCTTTACGTGCTTTCCGAGGCACGGGGGTATTAAACCGCCAACTTCCAAACTCCGGACTGTTACTAAGAAATTCCTAATGGAAAACCCAATAACACTTTGTCTGACCCGGGAATCGAACCCAGGGCCCCACGCTCAGCAGTCGCGCTTGCAACCAGGAGACCAACGGGGCAGTCAACACACACAACAGAATGACGTCCAAGTCAAGTGATTTATGATCAACTGCATTTTATGCATCTATATTTTAATACACGAATATTACATCATCCTTAATGAATAATCCAAGTCGATGAGCAAACATAACATTTTATAGCGAGAAGGGCTGGTATTAAGACTCCTCCGTGCCTAGGAAAGCACGTTAAGCAGTTAATTCCGGGTGTCATTTGTAGATCTTTGACAGTCGTTATCGAGTCGTTGTGGTGTGTTATTAGTGTGGGCAGTCAGAAGCCCTAAATTGTGATATGGCTACCAGTTTCATCAAGGAGTGTTGTGTTTCCCCAACTAAGTTGGTAAAATCCTTGGCAGTTGCTCCATGTAAAATACTGGTATTCTAGACTGGAAGCCGACCCAGACGATGAGTTGGTAAAAACCTTGGCAGATTGAATTATAAACATTTTTCAAAACAAGATTAACCATCTTCGATATTCCAACCCTCCACCTCTATTGAATTAAGCAACACGTAAATCAATTACCGCAGGGCACCCCAACAGGATGGCTGGAGAAGTAACTGAATTATGTTTCAAAATGTCGCGTGAATTAAACCGCGTCTTTACAGCAGACAGTTAGCGTGTCGATCGTACGATACAATATCTGATTCTGTCAGATTAGCGGAAACCAAAGAGAATGAAGACGTGAAGGGTTTGTATAAGGAGCCTTCATTACTGGGTACCTACTTACGTTCAGACATCATTATCAGAAGTTACATATGCATAAACTCATGCCTGTCATGCATGCGTGTCATCATCATGCGTGTCTGTGTGGTGCCGGACTTAAAAAATTGCACCACCCCTTACTTCCCGTGGGTGTCGTAAAAGGCGACTAAGGATCTTACCGGAGAATGGTCAGCAGCGTTCTCTATTTATTCCACCATCATACCATACTGCGATCGCCAACCCACCTGCCAAGCGTGGCTATTATGGCAAACCCCCCCCAAAATTGGGGGACGCTTATGTCCAGCAATGGACGTCTATCGGCTGAAACGACGAAACTCATGCCTTCTTCCCATGTGGGTAAGCAGAAACATCAGAAAGCCACCAGCTACGATCCTTACATACACCTTATGCTTTGTTTACGTTCTTAAATGAGACTTTGTACAGTCACGAGCATAAGTATGTATACACTGGGCTTTATTCAAAGACGATTTTCTCCATTAGTTTTGAATGAAATTTTATGTTATTACGAACAATGGATTTTCGAAACCATAGGTCTGTGTAAAGTGTCGTATTTCAAAGTTGCATTCGTTATTTAAAAAAAAAAAAAAACTTACCTAAAAGTTGCCAAGTGTTAACATATTAGTGCTCGTGATTGTACTTTTGGAACCTTTTAAACTCTACTTTCTCTATGTTCTTTTGCTTCAGAAGAAAAATGTTAGAAGTAAGAAAATATAAAATTACACGATAATTATGAAAATGAAATAAGCGGTGACAGAAAAAGTCGTTATTCTACTATCTATTACAACTACAACTGTTTAAAAAAAAATCAAAACAGGGTAAACCACGGATGTCGAGTAAACATTGAAATACATTTTTATAAAAATCAACATCTATACATATAATAAAATTGTAGAAAAGTGGTGTCTGTACAATGGAAATATATAAAAAAAAAGTAGCAGGGGTTGTTATTATATCGATGCCGAACCCGAAGTTGTAATTAATTTTTTTTTTGTCTGTTTGTCTGTATGTTTGTGCACGCTAATATCAGAAACGGCTTATTAGATTTAGATGCGGTTTTCACTAATATATTGTAGTAAGCTTCACTTAACATTTAGTGTTTATTTCATGTCAATCGGTTCATAAATGAAAAAGTTATGTCAATTTAAAGAATCACGACGAACATTTGTTAAGGTATTCAGTGAACGCGCGTATCCTGGAGAGTATAGGCGAATAGTTAAATGATAAATGATAAATGATTTTATTTTTGTAAGTAGGTTTGTACAAACACTTTTACACGTCAATCATGTTTTTTTTTTAAACTAGATGAGGTCGGCGTTTCCTATCTGACTACTCTGAGAAGAAAGGCCGAAACAAACTCAGAGGTCACAGTCTCTTTTAAAGTCCAGACATAATCTTGGTCAGGTTATATGAAGACCATGTAGATCGATGTCTGAGATGGTCTTTTGAGGAAAGAACCACACAGATTGAGAGGACCTGTCCAGTCAGTGCACGCATTTGTCAGAAATCGTGCAGCTCAACTCAAGACTTAAGGAGCTCAACGATTCGACGAACAATACCAAAGAAAGGACATTTGGGTAGGCCACATAAATTACTCAAACTGCCAGACCATGAGTGAAAAAAAAAAAAAAAACAAGTAATAGAACAGAGAGAAAAATAAAACATAAAAAATTAATAAAATGACCCACATCGTCTTCACATTCACAAATCACAATGTAAAAAAAAAAAAAAAAAAATTATATATATAATACTTTACAAAGTAAATGTCATTGTTTATAAAAAAAATCATTAATGTCAATGTGTATATAAAAAAAAAAAAAAAAGTCATTCAAAATGCAGAAATTTGAAGCAGCTCAATCCCAAGCCTTTTTGTCCTCAATATAATCTTTAACGGTATAAAAAGCTTTCTGGCACAACTTACGTTTAATGAATGATTTGAATTTATTGAGGCTTAGATCTTGAACGTGGCTTGGTAGCTTATTATAAAAGCGTATACATTGGCATCTGAACGAGCCACCTATTTTTTTGAGCCTTGTTGTAGGTACAACAAATTTGTGTTTATTTCTAGTATTTATATTATGGATATCACTGTATTTTTTAAACAATTTTATGTTTTTATGGGCATATAAAAGATTTTCATAAATATACTGAGAAGGCACAGTCATTACATTAATCTCTTTAAATTTGTCTCTGAGAGAGTGTCTCGGACTTAATTTATAAATTGATCGAACAGCTCGCTTCTGTAAAACAAAGATAGTCTGAATATCGGCGGCATTTCCCCACAATAGAATACCGTACGACATTACACTATGAAAATAGCTAAAGTACACTAAACGGGCAGTCTCTATATCAGTTAAATTACGAATTTTTCTAACAGCATATGCTGCGGAACTTAGCTTTTTTGACAATTTATCTATATGTGGACCCCACTGAAGCTTAGCATCCAAAGTTATGCCCAAGAATACTGTGTTGTCTTCAGGATTCAATTCCTCGCCCTTTATCAACACATTAGTTTTCACCTGCCTAACGTGGGGTAGCGTAAACTTAATGCATTTGGTTTTTTTCTCGTTTAAAAGCAAATTATTAACATTGAACCAGTGGACTACTTTCGAGATCGCGCTATTTACATCGTCAGTAACCAACTGCTGACGTTTAAGTTTAAACAAAAGAGAAGTGTCATCTGCAAACAACACTATATCATGATTATCCTTTATGAGGTACGGCAAGTCATTAATATAAATAAGAAACAAGAAAGGACCAAGAATTGAGCCCTGTGGGACTCCCATTGTTACTATAGATCCGGGTGATCTTTTTCCATTAACGTCAACGCTCTGAATCCTTTTACTCAAGTATGAAGTAAGAAGATCCAGAGCAGTGTTTCGGATCCCGTAGTGGCGGAGTTTCCTGATTAACGTTTCGTGAAGAACGCAATCGAATGCCTTGGACAAATCACAAAAGATGCCCAAGGCATCGCATTTATCTTCCCATGCATTATAAATATGTCCTAAAAGTTCAACACCGGCATCAGTAGTTGAACGACCCCTTGTAAAACCGAACTGTTTGCTATGTAATAATTTATGTTTATTAAAAAATCTTTGCATTTGGTCTAAAATTAATTTCTCAAAAATTTTACTAAAGGTAGGTAGTACAGAAATAGGTCTATAATTTGTGGGGTCTGATGTACTACCTGATTTAAACAAAGGTATTATTTTACTATTTTTCATAAGGTCAGGAAACTCCCCATTGTCAATACAACTATTAAAGATAAGAGCTAGAGTAGGTGCCACAATGTCAATAATAGACTTAGCTACTTCTACAGAATTACCCCACAGATCTGCAGTCTTTTTTACATTTAAAGTGTGAAAGGTTTTAATTATATCTCTACAGGTAATATATTCAAAATTAAATTCCGAATCGCAACCATTAACATTGTCCTTAAGCAAAGACTCAGCAACAGAAGGTGATGAGTTTAGTGATTTAGTAGTTGAAACGGGAATATCTGAAAAGAAATTTTCAAATGCCTCGGCGACTTGTGAGTCTGATTTTATTATGTTGTCATTAATAGACAGGCTGTAGTCAGTATTTCGGTTACTAGATCTTCCCGTTTCACTATTAATAATATTCCAAGTCGTTTTAATTACATTACTGCTGTTTTTAATCTTTGAACCCAAATAGCGTGACTTGGCCATATAACAAACTTTTTTAAATAATTTTGAATAATTTCTAACATACAAATTAAATTCATCAGTGTTAATATAAGTCCTTTCATTGTACAATTCATAAAGCCGTGTTCTACTTTTATGAATACCAATGGTAGCCCAATCACTGAACGATGCATTGCTATTAACTGAGATAGTCTTGGGAATAAAGGTGGAATCAAATTGTTTACAGTATACATTAAAAAATTTTTCATAAAGTTGATTAGGATCAGCATGATTAGATAAAACTGGTAGTTTATTAATGAGTTTACCTTTAAAAGCCTCCAAGCGACTTGCAGTTTTGGGGTTAACAGTGATATCCTTTTTAGCCACTTTTTTGTTTAGGTTTTGAATAGTTATCCTTTGCCCGCAATGATCAGAATCTAGTAAAGTTATAATTTCTTTGTGGCTTGGTATAATGTCTGTATAAATATTATCTAGGCATGTGGCACTAGTAGGGGTTATTCTTGTTGGCTCCAAAAATAGGTTTAGAAGATTGTAGGACTGAAACAGACTTAAAATTTTACTACAAGAACCTGAGTTTTCTAATAAATTGACATTAAAATCACCACAAATGATAACGGACTTGTTTGAGTTACAAATCCTGTGTAACACTTCATCCATTACTTTTTCAAAGCAGTCATACAATCCTGAAGGGGGTCTATACACGCTTAATACAATAGAGTGCTCCAATTCTATACAGGCAATTTCAACTGTACGCTCAACAGATAGGCTCACAATATCTTTACGATCTTTAAATTTGAGCTGGTTACTTACTAAAATTAATGAGCCACCGTGTATAGCATTTATTCTGCTAAACGAACTACCAACCTGGTGATTATTAAAATTGAACAAGAACTGGTGGCTTTTCAGCCAATGTTCTGTTATACAAAGAATGTCAATA
The DNA here is from genome assembly GCA_916614155.1 of Mesoligia furuncula. Taxonomy (NCBI): domain Eukaryota; kingdom Metazoa; phylum Arthropoda; class Insecta; order Lepidoptera; family Noctuidae; genus Mesoligia; species Mesoligia furuncula. Next base: position 2,935,925 of record OU744790.1, on the reverse strand, counting down.
CTATTAAAATTCATAAATAATTCTACTTCTAAATCTTTGTTCATAAATCCTTGAATATTTTGATGCACTAGGTTGATACTATTTACTGAGTTTAACTTTTTTTTTGAGTTAATTTTACTATTATAGCTAGAGATTGCCTCTATTGTCTTAATTTCTAATTTAAATTATTAACAATGTCATTAATAGTGACCAAATTATTGGCAGAAGTATTTATAATATTGTTGCATTGCTCAAAAGAAGCAAGTTGTTTAGCCAAATTTTTGGCTGTAATAGAAAAAAAATAAGATAGCGACATAGCTATCTGTCTTTTATAATAGTCAGAAAGATAGTACATAACATTGTTATATCTATCTTTTGTCAAATAAAAATTATTACTAACATAATTGTTAATATCAACTAAATGGAACTTGTTATTATTAAATGTCAAGTTATGTAATGTCATATTCAATTCAAATCTTAAGCTATTTTCTTCCTGTGGCAAACTGTTACTATAAGGAAATGTAAACAACACAACTTTTCTTAAACTAAGGTTGCATAAAGTTCTATGATACTGGAGCAGTTCTCCTTTGTTTAGATTTCCCCTATTACCCATAAAAATTAATAAAGTTGTATCCTGGGTAAAGTTACATTTAATAATTTCTTTCATAATATGAAACAAAGAACAACCAGGCATACAGTAATTTACTATTGAGTGTCCTGGATATTCATCTGTCAATAAGTGACCTAAGTCCTTACCAATCTCATCACAAAATAATACAATATCATTATTTAAAGTTTGTTTACAATGTTTATACGAACTATTAATAGAAGGAATTACCAAATCAACACAGGGCTGCAGTAAGGTGGTATTGCAAGTTGACAATGAATGGTCCGGTGTAAGCACATTAGATGGTGTCTGACAATGCTCACAGTTGTTTTTTTGTGAGTTTACTAGCTCATTCATTGCTAACACATATTCCCTCATTAGGTCTTCAGAGGTATTATATTTGTTGGTCATTGAACTAAGTTTCTCCTGTAGATGGTCAAGTTCAGATTGCAAGGTTTCTGTGTCAATTTTGTACTTCCTAGTACTCTGCTCCAAATTATAAGAATACATGTCTAATTGTTTGAGTAAATTCAACCTTTCTCTATTCAATTTAACGTTTTTGATAAAGAACTTTTGTCTTTTTACCATTTTTTGTGTTTTGACAATGTATTTATTAATTTTAATGTATTTTTTAAGTTTATTTTTACTGGTTACTACCCTCACTGAATTATATGATTTTGATTCATCATCAGCTGTCAAATCAATAGTGTATGTGGGATTTATGGCAGAAACCATTGACGGGGCAATAGGCATCAATTCATTGAACAGACTTTGGTTCAGCGAGGCGGTGATGTTAAGATTGGTTGTCTCAAGTTGTGTTATTTGACTTTGAGCCTCATGTAGCTGCTGTTGTAATGTATGTTTTTGACTAAGAGCTTGTTCATACTCTGTGCTACACTGGCTGAACCCGTCCACAATAAGTTGAAGTCTATCCCGTTCTTCTATGGCATCAGTGTATTGAGTATATATCTGAGCCATTTCAAGTTTTAACTTCCTATTCTTGTCGTGGGCATCAAAGAGCACCCTTTCATTGTCCTCAATTTCCTTAATTAGTTGGTCACAGGACTCCTTTGACGCCTTTAAGGCGCTCAAAGCCTCATTGAGTTTGGACTCTCCGAGGCGAGCACGGGCGCTGCGAGTCATAATCATGATAAAAACTAGTAAGGAAGCGACAAGAAATTAGAAGAGAGAAGGTAGTTGTGGCAGCAGTTGAGAAGATGATTAGTTTTAAGGGAAAAATGAAATTTAGATGCAATTCTAAGGAGTTCTGTCACCAAACCAAAGTAAGGTTATGTTTACGTTCAAAGGTCATTGGCATCAATAAGTAGCCTTACTAAAAATGAACAAACTAATTGCTGTTGAAATTGTAGTACGTAAACAAACTAATACCAAGCAGAATATAGAGTATTGTACCTGATAACGAGATGACAATGCAAAATTCACTTGTGCCGGCAACTGTCACTGATTCACATTGAAATATTTACAATTATTTGCACTAGTTATGTGAATCTAACACAAAATACACATTATTACCCTATTTACTTGAGGAGTAATTGGTAATAGGCCTAAAAAACAAACGAAATTTAATATTTAAGATTAAAATTACGAGAACAAGTTTTTAACAGCTGTTAGCTGTAGTGTTGCCACAGGAAAAAAAAGTTGCATTCGATTATTGCGATTCACTTGAATACTGACTGTTTGCATATTTTAGAGGGGCCCGTGGCTAAATAATAACAGCCGCACAGGTCGATCGATCAGGTTAAGCTACGCTTGCCGCGGTTGGTCTGTGGATGGGTGACCGACCATCTTTACATACCGAGACCCCTCCGTGCCTCGGAAAGCACGTTAAGCCGTTGGTCCCAGCTGTCATTCGTGGATCTTTGACAGTCGTTACGGGTAATCAGAAGCCCGAAAGTCTGACAACCAGTCTTACCAAGGGGTATCATATTACCCAGTAGCTGGGTTGTGGAGGTCAGATAGGCAGTCGATCCATGTAAAATACTGGTATTCAGCTGCATCCGGTTAGACTGGAAGCCGACCCCAACATACTTGGGAAAAGGCTAGGCAGATGATGATGACTGACTGTTTGCATATTTCATTTATTTATTATTTTAGGGTTTGTAGGTTAGGTTCTTTTTCTTCATTTTCTTTAAAATTTTGTAAATAAATATTGTAAGTACACACATCAAAAGTGTCTAGGGATCAAGCATTTTTATGCGGATTTCTTGAGATTGAGATGTGGCTTTGTAATAAATTTATGATTTTATAAATTTATATGGATCCTTTTTGGTGCATTTCATAATTTGAATCAGGAACTGTGAATCAAATTCGAGTAAAAGATGAAAATCAGCTGTCAATATTTTCCCTATAAAAACATACAACGCATTGAAGACATTATTAGTGCTACTGTTTCCCTACTACTGATTAAAACCAACGTCATTATGGAGCGGCGACGTCATTTAAGCAGGGAAGAAATGCTCAGAGCCGTGGGAATGATAGAAGCTGGTTCGCGGCAACGTACTTTAGCTCTGAATACAAGTCAGAGTGTTATCAGTCGACTTTGGACACGTTACCGAAGCACTGGTACCGTGGCTGAGCGCCATGGAGGACGGTATCGCTGCACCACACGGAGACAAGACCGATACATTCAAATCTTAACTCGAAGAGCTCCAACAATAACCGCCATGATGTTAGCCGTGAGGCTTCATCACTCTTCAGGGAACTTAATTAGCGACCAAACAGTCAGAAACCGCTTGCATGAAGTGAACCTTCATTCCCGAAGACCGCTACGGGTACCACCTATAGCAATGCACAATCGTAGGATTCGATATCAATGGGCTCTTGAACACAGAAATTGGGCAGAAGAACAATGGCGTTTCGTGTGCTTTTCTGATGAGTCTCGTTTTGGTATGAGACCGGATACAAGACGTATACGACACTGGAGAACCCCTGGACGCCAACAGCGATTAAAATCCTGCCAGGAAGTCCATCCTTATAGTGGTGGAACCATCATGGTATGGGCGGGTATTTGGATCGGCGGAAGAACTGAGTTGATTTGGATCAGAGGCAACCTCAACGCTCAAATTTATGCTGAGACGATTGTATCAGACGTCATCGTTCCTCTACAAGTGCAAATCGGTCCCTTATTTCAGTTAATGCATGATAATGCACGACCGCACACCGCAAGAGTTGTAAGACAGACTCTCGCCGCAGCTAACATCAATGTCCTGCCCTGGCCTGCTCAGTCGCCAGACTTGAACCCGATTGAGCATGCATGGGATATGCTACAGAGAAGAGCTCTGCCGAATATGGAGGGTATCCAGTCGCAAGAAGACCTTTTTTTGTTGTTGCAACGAACATGGGCGGCCATTCCACAGCGTGATTTGGATGAACTCATTTTGAGTATGCCAAACCGATGTTCTTGTGTTGTTAGTGTTCGCGGTAGAAACACGGATTATTAATTGTTTAAGTTACCCAATAAAATTTTAAAGAAAACTGTTATTTCAGTCTTTTTTTCGAACTTTTGTGTTAGTGGTTCAAATGTCAAAAATCCCTTTATTAGGAAAATGGCAAATTTCTTTATTAATGCAAAGGTGACTTGGTTTATCGTTACTGTGACAAACGAAAACACTTTATTTGATGAATCCTTAAAGAAAATTTTAATTAATATCAATCAGGGGAAAAGTTATTGCAAAAATATATGTTGATCCCTAGACACTTTTGATGTGTGTATTTGGTATAGATTAGGCGGTACTTTTCTTGATTTTTGGGTATTTACTTATCTTAATTTTTATTTAGGGTTTGTAAATAAATATTGTAAGCATTTACGATAGGTTAGGCATTTCTTTCCCTGATTTTCGGTATACTTATCTTAATTTGTATTTAGGGTTTGTATATAAATATTATAAATTTTATTAAGTAATTTTCTTTATTAAGTATAAGTTCATTAGCTCAGGTTAGTAATTAATTTTTCTAGCAATTCTTTTGTTTTATAAAGTTAGTACGTTTGGTTTACACGTCTTAACACTTATTACTTAAGCCCGGTTTCCACCGCGAGCGGAGCGGAACTTTTAATGACTTCTTTTACCTCCTAAGAGAAAACTGCTTACATGTGTTTCCACCAACAAAGAGTTTAGCGGAAATGACTCAGCTTGCTAAAAGAGCAAAAATGAGCTCGCTCATTCTTCTGTTTCATTTCTCTTTTGCGGTGGGAATCAGACGACTAACCTCTTTCTTGATGGAAACGCAAACCTATTTCATGAAAACGAAGTCCGCTCCGCTTAGCCATTTCCGGCTCATTACCCTTTCGCGGTGGAAACCGGGCTTTAAACTGTGATAATTTTAGACTGTATAATAATCTGTAAGTATTTATAATTTTGTCTGTGTGGTGCCGCCGGACTTAAAGAATAGCACCACCCCATACTTCCCGTAGATGTCGTAAAAGGCGACTAAGGCGCGTACCGGAGAATGGGCAGCAGCGTTCTCTATGCATTCCACCACCATACCATACTGCGATCGCCAACCCGCCTGCCAAGCGTGGCGATTATGGCAAACCCCCCCCCTTTTGGGGGAGGCCTATGTCCAGCAGTGGACGTCTTTCGGCTGAAATGATGATGATGATTTATAATTTAATTGTTTACGATAGTACGTGTTTACTAAATAACTGTGTGTTAAGTAGTAAGTACTGTTTTATTGTAAGAATGCCTCGAAGAAGATCCAACCTCTCCTAATGTAGCAGAAATGCTAAAAGGATGAGATTAGTTCGATCACCGGAATCTGAGGAACATCAGGCTAGGTTTCGTGCTGCAGAAGCTTCGACAGCAAGAATCTCGACTGAGTTCAAATCGTTCTCGAATGATAGAAGTGTGTAGAGTGAAATAGGGAAAACGGGGAACAACGAAAGGCACGTTTATCTGTCGATCGCGAAGCTCACGCGCTATCGCGTGAGTCTGAGACTTTTGCTGACAGGGAAACCCGCCTGAGCTCCTAGAGAGTACGGACAACAAATGCTCGATCCCAGGAGACACAAGACGAACGGGAAATACGTCTCACTGCCGATCGTGAAGCTCATGCACTATCGCGTGAGTCTGACTTTCACTGATAGGGAAATTCGTCTGAGTTCTCAGAGGGTTCGGACAGCAAATGCTCGGTCTAAGGAAACACAGGGAGAATGAGAAATACGTCTCACTGCCGATGTTGAAGCTCAAGCACTATCGGGTGAGTCTGAGACTTTCACTGATAGGGAAATACGCCTGAGTTCTCAGAGGGTTCGGACAGCAAATGCCCGGTCTGTAGACGGTATATATAATTCACCGAAAAGTCACTGTTCCACGCGAACGAAGTCGCGGGCACAGCTAGTTATTCTAATAAACTAGTGGCTGAATTTACAGCTCATGCCTGCAATCATGGATTAACTTGAATTACACTTGACTACACACCCCATATTATGATAAAATTAATAAAATATTTTCTATAGCCCCTCTTCCAACGGAAAAGTCCCTTGCTTCGCTAATCAAGAGTTTTATCACTGGATAAAGCCATTATCGGTGTGAATCCATTCGAATCACTCGTTCGATATAACCTACTGAAGTGAAAATAACGTCTACCTTCCCATATCTTACTCTCAAATCTCACAAGCTTTTATTTTCATCCAATTTGCATAAACATAATGATAAAAACAACAGATCTTCTAAACAAACATGTCTGACCGTGTATGATATAATGTTTGATTTACGACATTATACAATCTAATTCTTGATAAGTAAATGCTAAGGACATGAGAAAATAGTAATGTAGTCACATAGAACATTAATACTATTACCTAATTATCTGAAACATGTTTTTGCAAAAAGTTTTGCAAAAAACGTCCGGGTACCTATCAAAAAATTTCGGTTCGATTTTTACGGCTGCACAACGCTTTCGCAGAATTTTAGATAGTACAGTCTTTAATGATTTTTAATGCATTGCGGTGTTTAACGAAAACAAAGGATTATTATTATGTATTTATTTATTCTTTAATTAAAACGGTTTACAACCAATTACAGAAATTAAAGACAGTTTACACATAAAAGATTAATTATAGAATCAAGTAAAAAGTTAACAGCACTTTCATACATCCCTCTCACAGTAGGTACAGTCACGAGCACTAATATGTCAACACATGGCAACTTTCAATTGCGATTTTTTCACGAAATAACGAATGCAAAGTTGAAATACGACACTTCACATACACCTATAGGTTCGGAAATACTATGTTCGTACTTAACATAAAATTTCATTCAAAAATAAAGGAGAAAATGGCCTATAAATAAAGGCAAGTGTATACATACTTATGCTCGTGACTGTACTTCTGACATGCCGACAAAATCTTCGTCCATTCGTCCGCAAACAGATCGTTTCTTGGATTAGAGTCCAAGAGATTATTATAAGAGATTATTTGCATTCAGAATTTTTTGCTACATTATTTCATTTCTGTTATCCTAATCAAGACCATTAACATTCGCTTGGAAACATCAAAAGTGCATTTAAAATCATGAAGATTAATTTCCAATTTATTTAATTGTTGATTCTCTAAGAATCTTAGGGGTTGGTAGCTTAACCTTCTGATCATGGAATTATTATGTACTACGTTGTACGCAGTACATAATAACGTAGTACATAATAATTCCATGCCTCAGACACAATATATAAACTGGTCATATTTTTGACTGTCTAACAACGCGTAATCCTTAAAACCTTGCTGAAAAAACTTAAATTCAGAATTTGAAAAACCGTCACAAACAAAATACTCTATTATGTAAAAACTAATATGTATTGACTCTTTAATTTTAATATAAGTAACTAGCTTCTGCCCGCGACTTCGTCCGCGTGAAATTCGTACTTTCCTCTTATAATTTCGAAAATGTATGTTTATGATTTTTATCATTTATTTAGATATAAATAAGTATTCGGGCCAATTTTTTAGTTTATAGCTCAAAGGGATCAGATTTTTCAAATAAACTGTATCCCAGCTGTCTACCCGGAGAGTAATTTTGAAAAATCGTTTGGGATGTGTTCATAACTTGACTCAAAGACCCATACCCATTTTCCAGTTAATGGAAGCAAGCAGTAGAATTTTCCACCTTCGTAGGAGTCAATTTTTGAAAAACCCTAAATCACTTTTTTTAAGTATTTTTTGTTTTAGTAGTACCGAGTTTTGAGTTAATCCGACAGCGGGTTAAATATTTTTCTAATCCATCAACTTTGTCACCCCACAAATCCTCTGTGAGGGATTTTTTAAACTAAAAGTGACAATCTTTATTAGTAACTGACCCAAATATTGCCAAGTTTCTAATTTATTAACCAAATGAATAAGATTTTTCATATAAACTGTATCCCCTCTTTCTATCCCCATAGGGGTGGAATTTCGAAACATAACCTAGATTATTTATACCAATTTTCCAGTTAATCAAGACTCGTAATAAAATTCTGCCCTGTGAAAGTGGTTTTTCGAAAATCTACCGCTAGTGGGGTGAAGAGGGGTCTCTTCACCCCACTAGCGGTAGATTTAGGTACTGACTTTCGAGTTAATTGGACGCTCATTAAAATTTTTTCATACTAAATTTAACACCCCCAATCCCCCCTTTGGGTTAGTTTAGAATTACAAAAAAATTCGAACTTTATAATTATTTGTGCCAAATTTCAAGTCCAAATTTATTTGTACCTTTTTTTTTGAGTTTAATAAGGCATCATTAAAATTCCCTTATAAATCGAATTATCACTTTTTGTCCCGTCAGGAGTCAATAATTTTCGAAAACCCAATACACTTACTATTGATTCTTCATCTGCCTAGCCTTTTCCCAACTATGTTGGGGTCGGCTTCCAGTCCAACGAGATGCAGCTGAGTACCAGTATTTTACATGGAGCGACTGCCTGTCTAACCTCCACAACCCAAATACGATACCCCTTGATATGACTGGTTGTCAAACTTTCGGGCTTCTGACCACCCCTAGCGACTGTCAAAGATCCACGAATGACAGCCGGGACCAACGGCTTAGCGTGCTTTCCGAGGCACGGAGAAGTCACGGTATGTAAAGATGGACACCTATCCACAAACCAACCGCGGCAAGCGTAGCCTGCGTATCCTGATCGATCGATCTGAGCGGCTGTTATTATTGATTATTTTCTGTCAAAAGTATTAATACTGAGTTTCGAGTAAATCGGACCGCGCGTTAAAATTCTTCCACACAAACTTTAACACCCCAACACAAAGGGTGTTGGGGTGTTTTGATAAACGAATAATGATAAACTTTATTACTTGCTTAGGCACGTATTCTTGCCAAGCTTATTAACCAAATGAATAAGATTTTTCTTATAAACTGTATCCCCGTTTTTCACCCCCACAGGGGTGGAATTTCGTAAAATTGTTTGAGATGTGTTCATTACTCGACTCAAAGATTGTTTTACCAATTTTCGAGTTAATCAAGCCACGCAGTAAAGTCTTCCCCTATAAAATTAACTTTTTACTCCGTTAGGGGTAAATTTTCGAAAAACGATGATACACGTTATTCTTTATTTTCGGTCTTAAGTATAAATACTGAGTTTCGAGTTAATCGGACCACGCGTTAAAATTCTTCCATACAAACTTTGACACCTCCCAATCCAAGGGGGATTGGGAGGTGTCAGGGGGTAGTTTAGAAAAAAAAGCGAAACTTCATAATTTATTTAGTTAGGTATTCGTGCCAAGTTTCATGGTTATTAACTCAAGGAATAAGATTTTTCATACAAACAAAATCCCCTCTTTTCACCCCTTAAAGGTTAAATTTCCAAAAACCCCTTCTTAGTGGATATCTACTCTTCACAAAGAACACACCCTCCAAAATTAATTTCTCTACCCAGCGGTACCTACCAGCGTTTTAGGCTGTGCGTTGATATATCAGTCAGTCAGGACAAAATTTCATCCCCCTTTTCACCCCCTTAATGGATGAAATTCTAACAACACCGTTGTGTTAGCTTCCAATCATAAAAGCCTTGATAATAAATTTAATGATCTTTACGTCGAAAATTAATGACTTTCTATACACAACTTCATCCCCCTTTTTAACCCTTCGGGGGTGGAATTATCAAAAACGCTGAGACACGTATAAATTAATTTTCAATTGTCAGCCTAAATACAAAATTAGAAGATCCTAACTTCAAAACTGTCGGACTTTCATATATACTTCCATCCCCTATTTTAACTCTTTAGCGGTTGAATTCCCAAAAATCCTTTCTTAGTGGATATTTCCTCTTCACAAAGAACACACCTTCTAAGTTTCAAGTCTCTAGGTCCAGCGGTTTGGGCTGTGCGTTGATATATCAGTCAGTCAGTCAGTCAATCAGTCAGGACTTTGGATTTTATATATATAGATAATTTTGATCCAAGCGTCCACATCGTTGCATCGGGGAACAGCTTATTAAAATAAGAAGTAAACCGCAGTCCTGTAAAAATCAATAAAAATAAAATGAATAAACCATTTATTTTCAGGTAACAAATACCCTTAGATAACCTAAGTGTATCCCTCTCTCTCTGTTTGGGTCGGGGGTTAAAAAACTGTGAGAAAATAGAATGGATAAATAGACCAGGGGGCCTAAAAAGGCCACTTTGGCAGAATTATAAAAGGATAACATTATGAATCATAATATAAGACACTCCGTGTTTTTCTTTTTTTTTGCTGCATTACGTAGGTATAATCAAAGAGATTTGGATTGGATTGGATTGATTGATATTTTAGCACAGAAAAAATAACTGAAAAATCCTTCACCAAAGGGATTTGATACGATTAACTTAACAGTTAAATGTCCATTATGATTCATAATGTTATGCTTTTAATATTCTGCCGAAGCCAAGCGACATAAGAGCCTATAAATATTTTTTTGATATTTTCAAAGACAAAGACTGCCTCTAAACTAAAATTACAAATAATTTAAATAAATTATGAATTATAAAACTATAGGTAGATAGCCCTAAACTAAAATTTACTTGCATCACTCGTTCAATAAAAGAGTCTTCAATTATTACTAAAACTGTCAAAACAATTTGTTACGTGACCAAATAACTAAAAACGACTTTGGTATTTCAATGGCGAAAGATTGGGGAATCCCCCTACGCCGTGACCGCGACTGTCTTCAATGATATTTCATACAAGGATTTATTGTGATAACTGCCGAGTGACGTATCGTACGCCGCAAGAATGACTGAATTATGATAATCAACCAAAACTAGCTGAGATTCAAAACAAAAATACCTACTCATTGTAATTCTTTATCATTCCTGTAACATTTTATTTGTTTACTTGTTCCCGATGGAATATCCCATCGGTAAAGCTTCATTGTTTACTTGTTCCCGATGGAATATCCCATCGGTAAAGCTTCAATCCAAAATGACATCCTCTTTTTAACCGACTCCAAAGAAAAGGAGGAGGTTCTCAATTCGGTTGTATTTTTTTTTATGTTCATTTATAAACCAATTTAAAAAATATTTTTTTATTTAAAAGGATTTATTTCCAGATTGGTCCCATTTTTATCAAAAACCAGTTCTGATGATGGGATCCATGAGGAATTGAGGGAACTCCTCAAATATTATAGGCACACCTATAGCGATTCGGGTATTTTTTATAGTAACTCGTGCATTTGCTCTCGGAAATCACCATTTGGTGAAGTGGAACTGATGAAGAAGACCACAGATGGCCACCGGAACTACTCAATAATAAGTTTTTCACGGGTTGCGATTCGATTACTTGCTAAGCAATTTATGCTCGACACAAAGCGAATGGTTAAATGGAGCTGATGGTGGAATACTAGGAGAATTCCTCATTAATTAGCGTCCCTGCATCGGGAAATGAAATATTTTGTAAAAGGCGATGGGCAATTTGAACTGGGCTATTTTAACTTAGATATATTATAAACAGACCCACTAAAAAGCGAGAAATAAAAACTTTTAAACAAAAAAAACCGACTTCCTGCATCTGTATTTTAGTTTTTGCCATCGACTTCCGAAATTAAAGTCTGTGTGGTGCCGGACTTAAAGAATAGCACCACCCCATACTTCCCGTGGGTGTCGTAAAAGGCGACTAAGGGGCGTACCGGAGAATGGGCAGCAGCGTTCTCTATGCATTCCACCACCATACCATACTGCGATCGCCAACCCGCCTGCCAAGCGTGGCGATTATGGCAAACCCCCCCCTGTTGGGGGAGGCCTATGTCCAGCAGTGGACGTCTTTCGGCTGAAATGATGATGATGATGATCGACTTCCGAAATTAAAGTTATTTTTCACTTAGTAGTGTATTTTTGGAAGTTGGTTTTTTTTTAGTTAAAAAGTTTTTATTAAACCCTTTATAGGGGGCCATTGGTGTTTTTATAAGGAACTCTTGTGCAAACATGTTTCTAGACCCAGTGGTTTAGGCTGTACGTTGTCTGTCAGTGAATATTATGTAGAGGATAAAATAATGTCGTCGGTAGCTCCAATAATAATTAAAAATAATTAATGGTGCATGATTAATCGAAACTCAGATTAATACCATCTTTAATACACATTTACAAGTCAGGGGGCTTAAATAGGCCACTTTGCCTGAATCATAAAAGGATAACATTATGAATCGTAATATGGCGAAGACAGTCCGTGTTTTTCTTTTTTTCGCTGCACTACGTAGGTATAGTCAAAGAGCAAGGGATTGGATTTGGATTGGATTGACAGGTATTTTAGCACAGACAAAAAAAAAAGCAGAAAAATCCTTCACCAATGGGATTTGATATGATTCATTTAACAGTTAGCTGTCCATTATGATTCATAATGTTATCCTTTTATGATTCTGCCAAAGTGGCCTTCTTAGGCCCCCAGGACACAGAACAAACAGATTATTCGTCAACCAACCCACGAAATAACAATTTATTATCTCAATTCGTGTTTACCAAACCTGTTTTGTGGAAGGTTTAAGAGCGTTTACGCCGTACGGCATTTCATACAAACTCTCAAGCCCTTGTTTTTCGAAATGAATGAACCGATTTTAATGAAACTTCATACGCATAAGCAGGATACAAAGGTCTAAAAAGTTAAGTTAAAAACTTAAGAACATTTTCGAAAAATAGTGTTACAGTCAAATTAGACCGATTTTAAATTTTCCATAGAAACAGAAACTAGTTATCTTTTTTAAATAAGACATTTCGGAAATGTTCTTAAGTAACTTTTTAGACCTTTGTATCCTGCCTATGCGTATGCAGTTTCATTAAAATCGGTTCATTCATTTCGAAAAACAAGGGCTTGAAAGTTTGTATGAAGTGCAGTACGGCGTAAAAGCTCTTAAAAGCTTACCCCTACCTATATGGTGCATAATATTAATTTGCGCCGTATGGAGGGGGCCTTGTTCAATCAGCTTAGTTTTCAATACTATCATTAAAATTGAGGTATTCCATTCAGAGCACTGATTTCAACCGCACTTGGACGAAACGCACTGAAACAAAATTTTGTAACATTCGGTTCGGTGGAACAATTTATATTATAAATTATTTTATTTCTGTAAAAAGGTTTTACCTTGTTTTATGTGATGATCAGTGATCGGAATAGGCAGAACTATTTAGGTTCATTGACCGCAAACATTGATGTTAATATGGATATTCCACGGGATTCCGATCGCCGCATTATGGAAACAAAAGAAAACAATAGCGGGGTGTTTCTGTCGCTGGAGTGAGAGTTTTTGTCTCTTTCTGCGCCACTAGAATTCAATTCTTTATGAACAGTAACTTGTTGTCTCACTCGATTACCCGGGACTCGGGGAATATCCATATTATTCTAACCTATGGCAAGTACATAAAACAGCTCTACCTATTCCGATCTCTGGTGATGATTAAAAAATCGGCTTATAATGGTAATTTGATAAATTATAAATGATTTTATTTCTGTAAGTAGATTTGTACAAACACTTTTACACGTTAAAAATAAATTATGATTTTAAAACTATAAAAATTCTGTGTTTCCTGACTACTCTGAGAACAAAGGTTCCGAAACAAACTCCGAGGTCACAGTCTCTTTAAAGTCCAGGCATAATCTTGGTCAGATCATGTGATGTCCATTTATATTAGTGTCTGAAATGGCATTTATTTTAAGTTGTGAGTTATGTTTCCAAATTATCGTTTTGAAAACATAATTTTTCTTTCAGGTTTTCTTTGATTAAAAATATGACCATCTTTAAAATTCAACATGAATAATATATCGTCCCCGTCATAGTCCTTCGCATTGAAAAGGGTTTCTTCATAATTTTTTTTTCTTTGAAACGTAATTACTTATGTACAGTTCTTCCACAATTATTTTACAATTTTACATTATCACTCTAATAATGACACTAGAATAGAATAGAATAGAATAATTTATTTGTAAAACATAGGTAATTTCATACAAAGATCTTAAGAATTAGTGGTGCGCTATGCTTTGCCAATATTGACATACAAATGATTGATGTGATTAAAAGACAATTAAATAAGTGGGTAGGTACCTACTATTAAATTACAATCATAAATTTATTACAATATAATATTAGAAGTATTTCAGTAGGTACCTAATTGTATTAACGCATGCATATAAATTAAATGTCATTACAGTTCATAGTCAATTTCATTTCATGTCAAAATTTAATGTCAATTCAATTCAAAATATTAGTATTGATGTAAAGTATTAAAATTTATGTCAGCATTTTATATAATCAGAGAGATTCGTCATTAAAAAAAACATCTAAAGTATAATAACATCTTTCGAGCAGTAACCTGTTAAGTGTTTTTTTTTAACTTCTGCAGTGGCATACATTTTATTTTGTCGGGTATTTTATTATATACTCGTGGAGCAACACCAAAGAAACTTTTCTTCATTAGAGAAGTTTTACATCTCACAAGGCATAATTCATTTATATATTGAGCACGCATCGGTGTTTTCTTTACTGCACATACTAGGACTATGTTTCCCATTGATTTTTTGTCTTTGTAACTTTTAGTATCTGCGGTACGGTTACTGCTATTGACAAATCTGTCAAAATCTCTAACATCTTTATTTTTGTTGAAATAAGGTTGCTATTCGGTTACTGCTATCAGAGGTATAATAACTGTGAATGGGCTGTAAACGAATTGTAATTATTAAATTATTTCTAGGGTATCTTCATAATGAAGGAATTACTTATGAGAAATGGACTGTCAATTAACGAAGCTTACTTAGATCGATTATATTTCGTTCGAATAAATATGTAGGTATGTGTATTACGGCCCACTTTCTCTCACAGAAAGTAGACCTCTGTCCCAGCAGTGGGAACATTATAGGCTAAGAGCTCTGTCTGTATAACCACGTTGTTCTTTTCGACACCGTTGCGTAGACAACTACAGTAGATCAACGGAGCGAGGGACTCTGATGCGGTGTTCCCCACCATTTTGAAGAATTCATTTGAAGCCGCGGGCAGAAGTTACAAATAGAAATCTCGATGTTCTACCAAGTCGTAAAAACCATGCAAAGCAGGGGCGGGTAGCTTGTAATTTCTAAATAGCAGCCGGGCGTTTCGACACATCATTATAGGCATACCGACACACGACCTAAGGAAAGTCTACGAAACCTATATGAATATTAACCTTCAGGTCAATTGCGGAGTTGTCCTCCATTGCGCATGCTGGGGCCCATGAAATGGCCATAAAATAAACGATATAGTACCGCGCTATGTTGTAAGACAAGAGTATGCTACCTGTCTTCTTACACATACGTCATTGCGTCATTGCGTTTTTCCGATAGATAGGTTCGTGTTATAAGGCTTTAGTCAGGACTAATTGGAGTCACTGACTGCCTTATTGGTCTGGACGATGCAAGAGCTACACGCCACCCTAACAACGCATCTGTACAAAATACGATGACTTAACCTCAATACGTACAGACAAGACGATTGCGAATATTGTGACATGCCAATTAGAATGCTCTTAACAAATTACCTACTATAAATATTATATAACTCAGTCACCGGGTTGTGGAGGTCAGATAGGCAGTCGTTCCATGTAAATACAGCTGTTTCCAATTAGACTGGAAGCCGACCCCAACATAGTCGGGAAAAGGCTATAATTATAACGCTTTGTTTCTTCATAATATGCTTAATTTTGATTTTGTATCGCGTTTCGATTTATTATCGAAAAACGGATAATTTTCAAAACGTTTGAATTTTAAATTGGCTATGTTTGTTCGTGATCTTACTAAATGATTTTGAAAATGGTTTTTTGTTAATGATAAATCATAGGAGACATGGCAGTCGTAGATTTATAAATAAATAAATAATAATGCCCATGTCTCTATGATTTATTTTTAGGGTAATTAAAAAGCGTTTTGGCAACGTCGTCGCGCTCAATTTTTTTCGTAAAATTAGGTAAATACCGCTAGTTCAACGCGTAGCCCACTTGGTTCATGTTGTGAACTCTGCGATGAATAGATAGCGTGCGCTAAAATTTAAACTTTAATTTTATTATATATTTTGATAATTTTGAATAAAAATCTGGAAAACGATAAATTCATGTCTACTTCAAGACAATAACTTAGTTCACAGTGTTCACACTATCTAAGATGATAAAAACATAAGAATTTAGATTTGGGAAATCTAACGTACAGGTTGTTTTTGATTACGATCGATAGAACGGCTGGCAACCGAGTGGTGCCTAAATATAATTGAAGTCAAACATATTCAACTAGAAAATTGAAGGTCACAAGGTCAAGGTTAAGGACATTGATTGTCGCTGAGATGAGATTGTCTGTGTGTTGTTGGTCTGTGTGGTGCCGGACTTAAAGAATAGCACCACCCCATACTTCCCGTGGGTGTCGTAAAAGGCGACTAAGGGTCTTACCGGAAGCTCACCGTCCAATCAGGACCAGGCCCGTGCCGGACGGCGCGTACGTGTTCCACGCGCGCTTCAAAGAGATGTCAGCATCGAGGAGGGGCCCCTTAGGGCCGAAGCCTGCCGGGTCAGCGGGATTGTCCGAAAGGGTTACCGCTGGCCCGGAACATAAAGGGCTAAGGAAGGAACACGGGTGGGTTTTAGTCAGTAAGAGTCTGACACTCCCTTCCGCTCCACCCAGAGCGGGAGGAGTCATTTGATGATTTCCCATCCGCAAAAAAAAAAAAAGTGTCTTACCGGAGAATGGGCAGCAGCGTTCTCTAGGCATTCCACCACCATACTATACTGCGATCGCCAACCCGCCTGCCAAGCGTGGCGATTATGGCAAACCCCCCCTTTGGGGGAGGCCTATGTCCAGCAGTGGACGTCTTTCGGCTGATATGATGATGATGATGATGATGAGATGAGATTGCGACTAGGTTTTGAAAGTTTTTAATTACGGGAATTGGTTTTCAGTTCTTACATTATATTGTTATTGCAGGACATTGAAATTTTTTTTTTGTATAATTGTTCTCTTCGTTTATAATAGAAAACATAATTGTATAATTTAATTTTATTAATTGCATTGTAATCTAAATTTAAATTATGAAATTATCATTAGTATTTTTATGTTATTGCTAATTACTAAATGTGTACTGCATGTTAAAGTATAACCAAGATGTAAAATCTAAATATTTGCACGGTTGAAATGCCAAATATAGTGAATCCTATAGAGATCTTAAGAACTTATGTTACCTACCTATATTCATTTATTCATTGATTCATTCATTCATTACCTTCTGTCTGTGACTTCGTCCATATGTAATTTCTTGTTTTAGCATAAATATCCAGTGACACTCGGCAACACTGCTTCCCATTAGTGAAAGAATTGTCCGAATCGGATCAGTTGTTCCGAAGATTACCTCCTACATACAAATTCACAATACCTCTTCAAAATATTAGTATAGTTTGACCCATGGAATGCAGGTTCCTTAACCATCCCATCACATATGGCCATTATAGAAATCGAATAAACCATTCAAGTTGATTGAAACTCAACCAAAACATGTTTTGTACCTACGTCGCACTTTACCAAATATTTAATTGGAGTTACTCAATACTTATGGGTTATGGAGACCTTGCATGGCTGCGTTCTTTCACGCAATCGTTTTAGGCTTAGGAGGAATATGGAAAGTTGTAAGAAAACGTGTAGAGGTGATGTGGAACACCACCACCAAATCTGAAAACGCGAAAAAAAAATCAGCTGTTCCCTACATTTTGACGAGTTATACGAACATAGTATGGAACTACAGATTTTTTTTTCGCGATTTCAGGTTTGGTCCCATAGTAAAAGTTGTTCATAATGATGAGTACAATGACCTCTTACGAGGTTGTCAGTGTTTTACCAATCACCCTGTATATTAAATAGCAGGCCCAATGATAGCTCAGACGAGTCCAACGCAGCAGTAACTCAACAATAATATGAGAAGTATTTCGTTTGAGAAATCAGCGTCAGTTGGTGACCTTGTGTTGTTATCTGACATTTTGCTGAGCTGAGGCCCTGAGCATTGTTTTCTGTTATTTCTGTTATTTCTGTCATTTTTAGGGTTCCGTAGTTCCTACAAGGAACCCTTACGGCCTTATTATAAAACAAGGTTTATCTTTAGACCCAGGTTTAAACCATCGAGCCATTTTTAAATTTTGAACTTTATTCTGACAACTGTAAAGTTCTTAATGCAAAATTGACAACTTAGACTCGGGTTTAACGTCAGTTTTTGTAATAAGAACTTTAGCTTCGTCGGATTATAGTTCGAAATTTAAAAATAGCTGGATGGTTTAAACCTTGGTCTAAAGATAAATCTTGTTTTGTAATAAGGCCGTTATAGTTTCGTCATGTCCGTCTGTCTGTCTGTCTGTCCTAGATTTTGCTAAGAGACCGTTAGTACTAGAAAGCTGTAATTTTGTAAGAGTGCGTACATCAATTACGCCGACAAAGTGGTAAAATAAAAATTTTGGTAAATATTTTTTTTTTAGGGTAGCTTCCCTACATGTGAAGTAGGGATGAATATTTTTTTCGTCGTCTACCCCATCGTGTGTATCGTTGAATAGGTCTTCTAAAATGACTTGGGGGTTGCTCAAAATATTTTTCGATTTAATGCTCCATTTACGAAATATTAAACTTTAAAGTGCAAATTTTTGTTCCAGTAGGGCGTCCCCCCTCTAAAACCTAAACTGCTGGCTTGAAAAATATGGAAAAATTCACGATGATAGTGCATTTCATGATCTTTAAAGAAAAACTATAGCGGTTAAGATAACTTTATTAGTTTAGCGGTAATAGTCTTTGAATTTGGGTGTTGGATAATTTTGTATCATATACAAACTCCATAGCATTAATTCTTTAAATTGACTAAGATGAAACAGTTGCTTGTTTATAACGGGTAAAGACTTGCATTGAAAAACAAAATATAAAAAAAATATTTTTTTATATTCAGAATCAAGAACAACAGAATCGTACTACATTGTGATAACGGGCTACTACGGAACCCTACACTGTGCGTGGCCCGACACGCACTTGGCCGGTTTTTTATTTTTGTGGTGATGTTTTTGCTGCAGTACCAATAAACGCGTTTTTCTTCCTTTCTTTATAAATCAAATTATAATAAGTAGGTAAGGAGTTTATAATAATTTTGAATAAGGAAAAATGGTACGTATTTCGAAGTGATGTTTGGACCTCTAAACTTCACTTTGAAAATCGAACTATTTTTCAGTTGTTAACTAAAAATATTTAAATGACTGAGACATGAGACAAGTCCACACATCAGATACAACTGCTGGACATAGGCCTGACCAATCGGACTCACATCACATCACCTCCCACACACGAAACATTGCGGTTGCCTTGATTCGTATGTCGATAATCACAATACATTATGTAAGAACATAACGAGTCCCTTTGTCAGTAATTTGTCATTGTCCAACATCTTGGGCCTCAATCGACTACTAAAGATAATATAATGACGCTTCTTTACGGACAGTCTTTTGTCATAAGTGGTTACTTTCACTTAAATTATATCTACTATGGCCGAGCGTTTTAGGGCAAATCATCCAATCGTCATATGTTTGACATATTTTCTATACAAAAGCTGTCGAACCGCCATCTTTATTCCCATGATATATTGATGATGAATTATGTGATGATTAAAAAATCGGCCGGCTATTCATTTATTACGTATGACGATTTGGGGGCAGAGGGGGTCCGAACAAATCTTATTTTTTCTTACCTGGGGGTGGGACGGGTCCAGATTATTCTTACGTTATCACAAAAGTAAGCAACAATTACAAGTTTTTCACATTTTTTCTACATTTTCTTTGCAATTTTGGTAGATACTGATCTTACGTAAGATTCAAAAGGGATGAAGGGGTTCATTCAAGTCTTATTTTTTCTTACGTAATGGGGAGGGGGGTCAGAAATTGGTTAAAGTTGTCTACAAACACTTTTATCCTTCAGAAAAAAATTCTTTTAAAACTAGATGAGTTCGGTGTTTCCTATCTGACTACTCTTTGAAGAAAACCCGAACAAACTCAGATAAGTGCAGCCATTCATAACACAGAGAAGACTGTTTGCTGGACAGTGTTATTTCATAACTTTCTTTGAATTAATCTCGACGAAGAATCACCCAATGCAACATTTTTGGAAATTATCAATTCTCTTTTTGACTTTCAAAACTTCCTAAACAAAGTAATTTATGAATTTTGAAATGTTCGATGTGTTGCAAGACTTTCAAAAATCCGTTTCCGAAACCCGAATGCAAAAAACCTACACAAAAGTTGATTGCCCGAACACGAAACTCGCTGCTTTCTTAAGGGCTGGCGTGCTATGGTAACACATTTAAAATTTATTTGTATAATATAAAAAAAACTGCAAATCAGATTCATAAAACATACGAAGAGTTATTTTTGGAATGTAAAATGCTGCCGGTCCATGAGAGGGTAGTGATGTCAGTAGCTTTGGAGCAGAAATGTAGCAATGAATTTAAAAATAGTATTATACGCACAAGATCTCAAAGGAACAATAATATGTGAAGATTTGTAGTGCCCACTTCTAATAATTATTATGGTCGAAGGTGAAGAAATTTCTTAGTCCCAACTATTTTTAATAACCTTCCCGTCGATATAAACAGTTGTATCACAAAAACCGCCTTTAAAAATAGAATACATAAGTACCTCTTTAATTTTTTGTCAAAGCCTCACTGTAGAGAATATCTAAAAATAAAATAAAAACGCCTGTTTTTTAAATTTAAGAAATGAAGGAATAATTTTATTAACCTGTTTGTGACTTTTCACATACAGGTTAATAAAACTATTCTTTCTCATTATAAAAATAAAATATGTTAATATATACAAAAAAACAGAGCTACGTCTGCCAATAAACTGCATTGCAGTAATATAAGATATTTTGTAAAAAATTATTTCTGTGAATAAACACTTTTTCATGTTTTTTATTTTCATTTCATTTTAAAGTATTTTTAGAAGTATTGCCATGCTTCAACGATCAAGGGAATTAGTTGGTGGAAGCCCCCGCGGGCGGTAGCGAAAAACATTTAGTGCATATGACGTTCACGTCGAGGAAAATGAAAATGTTCGCCCCACGCTGTATGCTATACCCCTAGGGCAGTTTTCAGAACTTAATATTAACACATTTTTTGTATGTTTTTTTACGTTGGTTGGTTTTAAAATCTCGACTAACACACTGACAGTCTTTATTACTACATATAGTGAAGACCATTTTAGCACGATTTTAATTTGTGAATGATCTACTAGCTCGTCATGTAACGGGAGGAATGAGGAAAATGTCGGGAAAGAGTTTTGAGTATTAATGTGGATGGCTATGAGTAGGGAGGGACAAAAAAACGTTGGATGGACTGTGTGAAAGATGATATGACTAGAAAGGGAGTGACTAGCGAGATGACGACTAATAAAGAAGTATGGAAGAAAAACAGGAGTAGGGGAACATCAAGGAAACGGCTTTGAAAGCACTGTGTGAAAGATTATACGGCTAGAAAGGGAGTGACTACCGAAATGACGACTAATAGAGAAGTGAAATAGACAAGTTACGCCGACCACAAGTCTTAGTATTATCCAGCTGCTCACTCATCTTAGTAGATAAGTGATCAGCTGGCTTCCTTAACAGCTTTTCTCACCGAAAGGAACAACAAAGAACAAGGTACAAGGAAGCCAGTCAGCGAAAACAAGTTTTCTTAACCGTTCAGCAAAACTAATTAACAAAGTATTCAGAAATTAACATAAATATCTCCAAAATGGAGATAATTACGATATATTATACAAATATTTGTCCTACACATTGAGCTTGACCACAAAATTAAAGCGGTCGATTGTACATCTCGTTCAGGTCATCGACCACATAAATTTTAAATGAAGTCATTAAAAATAGCTGGTATTTAATTAAACAAGTTTACGATGCTAAGTGGTAGTGGCCACTTAGAGATATAAAGGCTCTAGTTATTGTGAGTAATGACAGTAAAATACGTATTTGACATTAAAAATGTTAATAGAGATATCATCTTTAAGATTCGGCTTACTTAATGCTACGCTAAGGATATTATAGTGGCTGCTCAACATATTGACGCCGCATATAATAACAGCCGCACACACACACGCTAAATAATAACAGCCGCACAGGTCGATCGATCAGGTTAAGCTACGCTTGCCGCGGTTGGTCTGTGGATGGGTGACCATCTTTTCATACCGTGACCCCTCCGTGCCTCGGAAAGCACGTTAAGCCGTTGGTCCCGGCTGTCATTCGTGGATCTTTGACAGTCGTTACGGGTAGTCAGAAGCCCGAAAGTCTGACAACCAGTCTTACCAAGGGGTATCGTATTACCCAGTAACTGGGTTGTGGAGGTCAGATAGGCAGTCGCTCCATGTAAAATACTGGTATTCAGCTGCATCCGGTTAGACTGGAAGCCGACCCCAACATAGTTGGGAAAAGGCTAGGCAGATGATGATATTTTGCCTAAACTTATTTTTTTCTTTTGTGTTCTTTTGACGTCTGACTGCAAATTACCTTCTTTTCTTTCTTTTGAACTGAACCTTTTATTCTTAAAATGTCACATTATTTTGTTTACCTACTTTGATTTCGTTGTTGAAGAATCGTCATCATTTGATGTTATGGGGTATCGTATTACCCAGTGACTGGGTTGTGAAGGCCAGATAGGCAGTCGCTTCATTTAAAATACTGGTATTCAGCTGCACCCGGTTAGACTGGAAGCCGACCCTACTTAGTTCGGAAAGGCTAGGCAGATGAGGCTGATGATGAGGTAATTATATTATACTGGAATTAGGTACAGACTAAAACTACTACACGTTCTGAGTTTGATTCGCCGTTTCTTCTCAGAGTGGTCGGTTAGGAAAACCCGACCTCGTGTAGTTTTTGAAATATGATTGACGTGTAAAAGTGTTTGTACAAGCATATTTTTAAAGAAATAAAATCATTTATTATTATAAACATATCTGAGTGTTTTGGACCTCTATAGTCAGAATAGGTGAGCTCACTGGCCGAATAACGCTACTTGTGTTCTTTTAATGTCGTTATTGTTATCATGATCATTTTATCATTAGTAGTCGTCTAGACATAAGCTGTCTTAATTGCAAGTCATTCTACAGAGTTCTTCAGAGCTTCTAGCCCATTCATCTCCATACGAAAACTACCTTTTGGAAGGGGCGACTAGAATCAATTCTATTTTTTTATTGTAATTTTTGACGTACAAAAGTAAGTTAGGTGCCTGTTTTAAATAAATGATTTGATTTTGACTTTGATTCATCTCGATCCTCGACTACTCCAATCCAACTGCTACCAGCAACCCTGCGAAAGTCGTCGCTGATTTTTTTAGACAATGGTGTCTAAAAAAAATCAGCGACGACTTTGGCCCCATTTTTTTACTAGCATAGCAACATCTTCACTATCGCCTCTCGGTACACTGCAGTCCTTACCACTGTTATGGTATTGTTACGTGATCTGACCGCAGGAATTTGGTGGCTGACCGCAAATCGTTTGTTTGTTCTACATTGTCAAAGTTAATGATGCTTTCGTGCTGTTTAGATTCTTCGTACATTTTTTTGTTGATTCATTTTAAATTCATATTAAATTGTATTGACTGCGTGGTCTGTGGTCGCAAGCCCTTCTGCTGAGCATGAGGTGCTTGGTTCAAATCCCACGGGATCGGGAGAGGGCTGATCCTGCTCGGAGAAGGAGGCGTCGGGGTGGCAACCGCCTTGTCGCAACACGCCGAAACCCGCTTACCAAACAAGGTAGGCGTACCTTTGGGGTCACGGGCGCACAGAAAGGGGACAGTCTGTCCGCCCACCAAGTGACCCCAGGGAAGACGGTGGCACAGTGGTCATGTGCTGCCGTGCATAGCGGGGCTCAGGCGAGATCAGTCTCCCCAGGAATGTGCCGTACAGGCATTACACGGGGGGTTCCTCAATTGGTATCTTAAGAGGATCCGGGACCAGCCCTATGTGCTGATGGTGATCATCGGGGTGGTTTTAGTGAGGTAAAAATCGCACACTACGCGACCCTCCCCGGAGGTCGGGTGGCTTTTGAAGGCTTCCCCCGCCAAAAAAATTCAATTGCAAGGTCGGGCAAAGTGTTAGTGGGTACCAGGAGTTTCTTAGTAGCCTGGATTTGTGCCCCGTTTTTGGCAATAGGCTCGCCCCCAATTACATCATCATAGTCTGTGTGGTGCCGGACTTAAAGAATAGCACCACCCCTTACTTCCCGTGGGTGTCGTAAAAGGCGACTAAGGGGCGTACCGGAGGGTGGGCAGCAGCGTTCTCTATGTATTCCACCATCATACCATACTGCGATCGCCAACCCGCCTGCCAAGCGTGGCGATTATGGCAAACCCTTCCAAAATTGGGGGAGGCCTATGTCCAGCAGTGGACGTCTATCGGCTGAAACGACAATAACATCATAACTGGCGAAATGTGGGTTGTTACATTTTGTTTTAATTGTATTAATCTCCCACAGCTGGCCAAAGTCCATTTTAATGTACAACGTACAGCCCTGCGAAAGATGTGAAAAAGAAATGTAAACAATAGTGTTTGGGAATAAGAAGAAAAGAACTTGATTTGTGACTTCTTAAACTATAATTATAATGTTAAATAGGTCATCATCATCATTAGCCTATAGCAGTCCACTGCTGGACATAGCTCTCTCCTATTGCACGCCATTCATCTCGATTTTCGGCAACTCTCATCCAGCTGCTACCAGCCATCCTGCGAAAATCGTCGCTCCACCTAGCCAGAGGGCGTCCCACCGTACGTTTACCGATTCGGAATCTCCACTCAAGAACACAAATGTACTTACTATAAGCTAAAACAGTTTTACGCGGACGATTTCTTAAGTAGAAACTAGTCTTCTTTCAATGGGATAAAGCCTGTCCTTCATCGTGGGGGTGACAGAGGGGCATGCCGGACTCTCACCGGCTGAAACCACCGCGGTGTTCCACCGCTACCTATGGGGTGCGGGATTCGCATAAGCATTCACCGCTCCCAAGACTGTCCTTACCCCCCAAGCCTGTCCTTACCACACAGACATAGCAGACCAATATTGCCAGTCTTTTCGCTAAACACTCACGATTTCGGCATCGTTAAGCCGTTCAAACCGCAGGAATTTAGCGGTAAACCGCAAGTCATTTGTAATGCTCGTTATTGAGTGTAGTGGAACGCTATATTATACTTAATTGAGTCGTCAATCGTTTTTTGTAACTAGTGTTTTGATAGCGATAAAACCGGTTTCAAAATTTAAGTTCATTCAACTGTTTTTTTTGCGTTTGCTATGTACCACGACGGTAATGTCAGGTTCATCAATAGGTTCCTGTTTGTTTTAATTTGTTTTTGGTAAAATTGACGAACTTACCATGCGGACTGTTATCCCCAATTTAACCTCATCATCATCATCATAATCAGCCTATTTTGTTTCCACTGCTAGAACACAGGCCTCCTCTCTGTGAGAGGGAGTGGGCTATAATCCACCACGCGGGCCCAGTGCAGGTTGGTGGATGTCACATGTCTTCGAATTTTTGGTTCGAGGACATGCGGGTTTCCTCAGAGCAGTGCTGATGAAATTATTTACACAAAGTAAAGCGACTGCCTGGGAACGAACCCATGATCGTAAATCGGGGTCATTACCACTGCTCAACTGTTCCAATAACATAAGTACTCGTACATAATTAATCAACAAGCTCTTAGTGGAGCTAAATGTTTTCACAAACTAATAGTTTTGCCTTATTAGTACGTTGGTATCCCATGTAATAAATATAAAAATGTCATCATCTGCCTAGCTTTTTCCCAACTATGTTGAGTCTAACCAGTTGTCATTCGTGGATCTTTGACAGTCGTTACGGGTAATCAGAAGCCCGAAAATCTGACAACCAGTCTTACCCAAGGAGTATCGTATTACCCAGTAACTGGGTTGTGGAGGTCAGATAGGCAGTCGCTCCATGTAAAATACTGGTAGGTATTCAGCTGCATCCGGTTAGACTGGAAGCCGACCCCAACATAGTTGGGAAAAGGCTAGGCAGATGATGAGGTTTCTGCTAATTTTTCTAGCAGATAATTTCAAAGTTACTTCTATTTTTTTACCGTTTTGTTTCATTTCAATGTTTTATATTGCAGATGGCCACAAGGTAGGCTGCCTTTTTATAACTGATTTAAAAAAAAAACATCTCTTTATCTTATACTAGCTGCACTCCTCGGTTTCACCCGCATAAGTGTCGATCTCGTGGGAGTATCGAGAAAAAGTATCCAATGTTTTAATCCTGGTTATAAGCTATGATTTGTGTGCCAAATTTCCTCCAAATCCGTTCAGTAGCGGTGTGGAACCTAAGATAGAAACACGCTTGTACGATACAACTACATACAGACTGCAAAGTTCATAGAAATCTCTATTCCTAGACAGCACATTTCGCCGAAAAATTTGTTGATAGAAAACATGTTTCGTAGATATCTCGGTAAAGGCTAGGCATATGATGATGATGTTGAGCCTAACCAGATATAGCAGCTGAATACGAATATTTACATGGAGCGACTGCCTATCTGACCTCCACAACATAGTTTCTGGGTAATACGATAACCTTGGTAAGATTGAATGACTGATTAAGACATTAAGAGAAAGACGAAGCGCGCAGCCTTTCTCTTAAATTACTATAATTGGATAATAACGAAAACTATCAAAACAAGCATAAAATAATGAAGTTCAAACAACAGTCTTTCTGCTGAATATCAGGAAGACTGTTGGTTTACTTTTCAATTCTTTTTATCTAGAGGAGAAGTCCTCTAGTTAAACTAAAAATATAAGATCCTGAGGTAGCATATAGGTTATAGTCCGACCGCAGTAAATGTAGTCTTCTCTTGAACTAAAATACTTCTTTAGGAGAGTCACGCTGCGGTCGCGATAAAGGATCATCATCTGCCTAGCCTTTTCCCAACAATGTTGGGGTCGGCTTCCAGTCTAACAGGATGCAGCTGAATACCAGTATTTTACATGGAGCGACTGCCCATCTCACCTCCACAACCCAGTTACTGGGTAATACGATACCCCTTGGTAATACTGGTTTTCAGACTTTCGGGCTTCTGACTACCCGTAACGACTGTGAAAGATCCACGAATGACAGCCGGGACCAACGGCTTAACGTGCTTTCCGAGGCACGAAGGGGTCTCGGTATGTAAAGATGGTCACCCATCCACAGACCAACCGCGGAAAGCGTAGCTTAACCTGATCGATCGACCTGTGCGGCTGTTATTATTTAGCCACGGGCCGCTCCTCCCTCAGGATAAAGGATGTCATCTAGATATCCGCGAGTTCAACACTAGTTGATGCCATTTAGATCACACACGAGTTATATAAACACGCAATTCCAATTACACTTAGTTTAGATGACACTTGATTTGGTTCACAGAGGTTCACATCCTCATCTACAACCAGGTATTATAGAGTTACGGCAACTCCTCGATGGGTTGATGGTCACTGATAAGGTAGTGGTTTCCTTGTTACTGCTCCATCACATGGCTCTGTGCAGTGTTTGAAGATAACCTTCTTAATACCTGGTGCACGAACACGGAAGGATACTCGAGATGAGAAGTAATTTGTAACTAAATAGATATGAAATGTTCTCTGGTCTTATGGGCGCAACACGCATGTCTGGTTCGGCTTGATTAGGCACAACTGGGCGGCCAAATCGAGTATATTTATGTAGCTAAGTGTTCCGGGCTCGTCGAGGCTAAGTAATAACACCCGCCCTGGTCCGCTTGCCGCTGTCGGTGCCGGTAAGTTGACAAACAGAACGGTGACGGTAAGTTTAAACTTCAAATATTAGCATGTCAAATATTAAAAGCAAGTGTTGCTTGTTTTGACAACTTGTGGTTACAAACGACATGCTAGTATTTAATGATCACCTTCCCTAGTTGACTGTTGAAACAGTTCTTAAACCAACTTAACGTTAGACAAGCAAACTTACTTAAGATTTCCTGGTGTTGATTTTGTCAGCTAATTAAGGCAAGGGGGAAGACGGAGTGCATTCTGTGTTTGTGCACACAATTCTGCACTATAATATCCTGCGCTCCTGGCTAATCTCCGTGAGATTGTCGCAGAACAGATTACCGACGGGGCCGAAAGGTTCTGGAGTGGCGACCGCGTACCGGAAGACGTAGCGTTGGAAGGCCTCCCGCAAGGTGGACCGACGATCTTGTGAAGGCCTTAGGAACCCGTTGGATGCGAGAAGCACAAAACCGGTTGAAGAGGAGGTGCTTGGAGGAGGCCTATGTCCGGCAGTGGACGTCTTTCGGCTTAGATGATGAGGTGCATCAACGATTTCAGGAAGACACAATGTAATAGTAGTGTAATATTGGTCTAGTTGTCGCAAGCGCTAGTACTGAGCAGGAGGGCCTGGGCCTGGTCTGGGCCACTACCCAGACGCAGACCATCCTGCTCAGGCTGGATTTGAGCCTGGTTGAAAGCAATAGGCTGGTCTCTATAACATGGGACTGAAACATAACCGGCGAAATATGGGTGTAATAAAAGTACACTGCATTTGGAAAAATATAGGCGTGATGTTATGTGAACTAGCTTATTGGTTTTCAGAACTAAGCAGACCTCATAAACTTCAACACTTTATCCTCGAAAAGTAAACAACATTATTTCGTATTGTCCGTGAACGTGTTAAACACAGAATGTCGTATTTACCATGCGATTTGCGTGCGTTACCTACATAAGCGCACGCGCTGGCACCTACGCCGTTCTTCAACACACGACCGATCGTGTCCTCATCCTATTCATGGGCGATAAATGTACGTTTGTATTTGAATAGGTATGCGAACCAGAAAGGAAGTCGAATTTGGTACATTTGGAGTAAGGCATGCCAGCTCTTAAAATTTTTTTTTTTTTTGCTATCTATCATTCTTGCAGATATTCAGCAATATGTTTGATATTTTGAACGGGTTTGTACGAAGGCTGTCCATTGACTGCTCCTTTTATTCTTGTAGTCTCTTAAGAATGTTTACGCCGTAAGCATTTCATACAAACTTTCAAGCCCTTGTTTTTCGTAATGAATGAACCGATTTTAATTAAACTTCATACGCCTATGCAGGATACAAAGGTCTAAAAAGTTACGTAAGAACATTTTCGAAAATTAGTGTTACAGCTAAATTAGACCGTTTTTAAATTTTCCATAGAAACAGAGATTTCGAGTTATCTTTTTTTAAATAAGATATTTCGAAAATGTTCTTGTAACTAAAAATGAAAATGTAAGAAAAATCGGACAGAATATCCGAATGAAGTGCCGGTTCTGTAAATGATAAATGATAAATGATAAATGATTTATTTTCTGTAAGTAGGTTTTTACAAACACTTTTACACGTCATCATATTTTTTAAACTAGATGTGGTCGGCGTTTCCTATCTGACTACTCTGAGAAGAAAGGCCGAAACAAACTCAGAGGTCACAGTCTCTTTTAAAGTCCAGACAAAATCTTGGTCAGATCGTGTGAAGACCATGTAGATTGATGTCTGAAATGGTCTTTTGAGGAAAGAACCACACAGATTGAGCGGACCTGTCCAATCAGTGCACGCATTTGTCAAAAATCGTGCAGCTCGACTCAGAAATGAGGAGCTCAACGATTCGACGAACAATACCAAAGAAAGGACATTTGGGTAGGCCGCGTAAATTACTCAAACTGCCAGATCATGATTAAAACTAAGAAGGACAAGCACGTAAATTCTAGCTTGGTCAATGGTCTAAACGTCTTTCGCATTTTGCCGATATTTCACTTTTAATAGAAAAAATCATATGTGCTGAACAAAGACAAGCTTAATTTATGTAGTCGTTATTTAAATTCATGTAAAATTTTATGAGGCTCGTGCTCAACAATAATGGCCGGACGGGTCAATTTTATCGAAGGTTAAACAACGCTTGCTGCGGTCAGTTAGTGGATGGGTCCTTTACATATCAAGACTCCGCCGTGTCTCGGAATACACGTTAAGCCGTTGGTCCCGGCTGTGATTCGTAGATCTTTGACAGTCGTTACGGGTAGTCTAAGTCCAAGAAAATAAATGAATGGAATGGCTGTCCAGGTCTGACACCCATTCTTACCAAGGGGTATCGTGTTGCCCAGTCACTGGGTAGTGGAGGTCAGATAGGCAGTCGTTCTTATACTGGTCTTATACTGCATCCAGTTAGACTGGAAGCCGACACCAACATAGTTGGAAAATTTTATGAGGAAAAATAAGCCACAACAATTTATATGATAATTATTGCTTCGTATCGCTTAATCTGAACACTTAAATTTATTTATGTATTAAACATTTTGTAGACTAAACAGGTCAACCCATGGCGTCTACAAACAAGTTACATTTAGTAATTATACGCATACTGCTATTTGTTGTTAACATAAGTAATATTATTATTAAATACTAATGCTTAACTACTAACTTATAGTGATTACAGCATTTGCAGCTTAGCCTAGATACGTAAAGTTCAGTTTGAAATCCTTAAAAGTCTGCTATCGTGTAATAGTATGACAGTGTGTGATGTGGACATTTGCTGCGGATATAATTTTGTTCAACTTGTCAGTGAACAGGTCTACATCTTGAGTTAATAAGATCGAGTTGAGGAGTGCAAGGGTACCTACGTCGTGTGGGTGCATTTCTTGTAACACGGGTGCGGGAACCAGCCACAGCCAGCAGGGGCCCCCCGCACCCCGCATGGCTCCCATAGGGATGTTTAGGCCTACATATATCAGTTTGCCCGGAGCGGGAGGGGACATTTGATGACTTCCCAATAAAAAAAATAAAAAAAAGGATTGTCAATTTTGTTGGTGAATAAATGGTAAAGTTAAATAAGTAGTGTCCAAGCAAGGCTTGAATAACTTTTCGCAAATTGTAATGTTGATGTGTAATATTAATTAGGGGCGATTTTGTCAGTCCGATAGATGAAGCTTGCTCATTTCAATGCCCTAAGCGTTGGAATGGGCAAGCTTCGTCAGCTTCCTCTGGAAAGAAAGAAACTCCATGACAACGCCGGCTGCCGCCGAAAACCAGAGCTCGGGCTCTGTGTCGCATAGGATCTTAGCATTATGCTGAGCGATGACTATTTTGCGTGGATGTGACGCATATTTTCCCCGACTTGTTATTTTTTGCGTTTGTGTTCTTTCTCTGCGTCATGTTTACTGCAAATAAACTTATTTTCTTTCTTTCTTTCTTTCTTTTTTTCTTTCTTTCTTTCTTTCTTTCATGGGACTATTATAATAATCAAAATATTCTGTCACAATTTGGTTACATCATTCAAGTTGAATAGTTGTTAGATATATTCTATTGTAAGTAGGTAACGTAATAGGGGGACACCTGACCTAAAGCGCGGTCACTGTCGGGCTGCATAGAAAAAAAAGAGAGGCACGATGACACAACGCTGGTAATTTATTGCAAAATATGAAGCAATTATCTATTTACAAAAAATCTATTGTTGGGACTAAAAAATTAAAACATTAGTGCTTTATATTTAGTATATTGCTTGTAGAATAATCTGACAAAAATCAGAATGATGGTATGTACATTAGTAAGATTTTTATTGTAAAAAGAAAGTTTTTAGAGGTATCTTCATGATTTTTTCTATCGTATCAAATTAGTTGTATTATGTTTTCAACACACTATCTAACTAGCATATTATATCCTGAAGAACATCATATACTTTTCTGATTTTGTTTACTGTAGTCGATCATATACTTTTAGGCATTATAAAACTTGCGTTTTTTTTGCGTTTAGCTGGTCCCCTTAACTGCTTTCACGACGATGACTCATTCCATCTCACTATTATAAAAAAATCACTTCTACCTCATACCCACTCATAACCTAGGTATCTATACTTAAAATAATCATATATTATAATATATTATAAACCTGCTTCTGCCCGCTAAGTCATCCGCATCTCTTCGTCAAGATTTTATTTTTAGAAATATTGTATCTTCTCATTAGTGAAAGAATTTTCGGACTCAGATTAATAGTTCTGAAGATAACCCCTTACATATAAAACTCATATTTACCTGCATAAAGTATAAATAAAATCAAATTTACCTCTCTAAATTTAAAATTTCTCTAAAAAAAAATTTTACTAAAATTTCTCTAAATTTAAATCTCAAATTTACCTCTTTATATTATTACATAAAGTATAAATAAGTAGGCTATGAGTCCAATAACCCAAAACATCCAGGTGAAGAACAATAAAACAAAAAATATGACAAAAATTTAGAAAAATAAAGTTAATTTGTCTCATAACAAACGCGAGGTCTCACTGTCTATGCAGTCTATTCCGACGTTGCACAACATTGCGTGTGGGCACTCCTCGGTAGTGAAACTCTCGCCACTTTGTATACTAGTCGGCTAATTCAGATCGAACTATGTACTTACAATGCCCATAATAGTGTTGCTATTGGCACAATTCTTCTGTTTAGAATTCTGCGACCATTTACGTAAGTAACTAGGTATTTCCACAAAATACGCTTACATAAAATCACAAGACTTGTACTTAGAAGATTTTTTATAATTACCTAGTCATTTGCGATGACCTGTTTTCGTTATTCGATAGCTTAAATGGGATCCAGGTCATTATTGTAGGTATCATCATCATCGTCATCATCAACCTACAGTCCACTGCTGGGCATAAGCTTATACAATTGCACGCCATCCTGATTCTCCAGGTTTTTATATTTTATATTATATGTGTATATTTTTGTATTATTTATTTTTATTAGGCTTTTCGAAGGGATGAGCTGGACTCCTTTAATAAAGATTGGTCCTAGGCACATCTTGACAGAGAGAGGTTGAAGGAGAGTAGGAAGGCGTTTGCCCAGCAGTGGGACACTAATGACTCTAATTTTTATTTTTAAATAAAAAATAATGTACTATAAACAACGTGTCAACATAATTAACGCAAGACCTCATATACACCCCAATTAGAGTATAGAATTTTTTTTTAAAGCTTATCATTATTATTAAGAAAATCGTGTTGACTCTAGCATTACTTTACGCATTTAAAATTGAGTCTTATTGCTTTGGAATAAGATTTTATTTTCTTTGTGTCAATCGGCGGTCAGTACAGCATAATAGGTACATATTTTTGGAAAAAAACCTATATTAAAAATTACTGAAATCGATTCAGTAGTCAACTATGAACAAACTACTTCCAGGACTTGTGTTTATTCTGTTACAACTTGTATATACTTTTTGACAATGAGTACACAGTTTATTTAAGCAAAACCGTACTAATCTTCACGTCTTATATTTTTTTTAATAAATATATTATTATTATAGTTACTTTACAATTTGCAAACTTCAGTTTTATCGCGTCATTACTTCTAGAAAAGCATATCTGTATCACTTTGCACTTATTATTCAATTCTCAATTCAATTTCTTTATTCCAACCAACAGTTGGGTCATACAACAGCATCAGGTACATTAAATAAAAATAAAATATTAGAATCAACATAACACATTATACAAAATGAACAAACTCTTACCATGTTGTTTACCCCATATACTCAGCCTGCGTTAAGATACAATACGTAATGTAAATAGGGCCCGACGAACGCCCCCGTTAACCCGAGAGATCACCTCGATGCACGACTCGGCCATCGAACCCACGACCTTTGCAAAGAAAGTAGCTTTATGTAACCAATGCGAAGCTCAGGCGCAGGCGCACATCTCACTACAACCATTATTTAGCTGTTATTTATGTGCTTATAACTCGTAAAGTGCCGGACGGATTTGAATGGAGTTTTCTAGGAAAAATGCTTATCTTTTTAACCATATATTGACATAAGTGTCGTTGACATATGTGCAGTAGTTTAGGAGATGTGGGTGTATTATGAAAGTGAGAATTTTAATTTATTTACTGCACCGGGCGAGGTTGTGTCTGCGGCATTTTGTTTTCAGATTATAATTTATCGGTCTGATTGTCTGTCGTATTGATGACATAATAGTGTCAGACTGAGAACAAAGTGTTGATAACTCTTTGGATTCCGCAATTAATACCTAAAACACAAGTTTTTTAGAATCGTTTTAAGAGATTTTTTCCGGTCTGGTTCCCTGGATCCCCTGCTAGCTATTCTTATGTTTTAATGTCTGTCATAACCACTATAACTAGGTATGATCTCCTTACTCTTTTTAACAGGTAGGCACCTAAGTACAGTCAAGTGAAAAAAGTTGACATACGTAGTATAAAATAAAGTTTAAACGAAATTAAACTTTTCATGATATACCACAAAATTAAATAACAATTTTTTTTTTGTTAATTATTTGGTAATTCAATATAAAGTAAAGTAGGAAGTCAGGCTATTAACAATTATTTGTAAGTAAATAATCGTGGCTAAGTAATAATAGCCTCACCAGTCGAACGACCAGGTTAAGCTACGCTTGCCGCGGTCGGTCCGCGGATGGGTGACCATCTTTACACACCGAAACCTCTCCGTGCCTCGGAAAGCTAGTTAAGCCGTTGGTCTAGGCTGTCGTTCGTGGATCTTTGACAGTCGTTTCGGGCCGTCAGAAGCCCGAAAGTCTGACAACCAGTCTTACCAAGGGGTATCGTATTACCCAGTAACTTGGTTGTGGAGATTAGGTAGGCAGACATTCAATGTAAAATACTGGTGTTCAGCTGCAATCAGTTAGACTGGAAGCCGACCCCAATATAGTTGGTAAAATGCTAGGAAGGAAGATCGATTGATTGATTGCTGTAGGTAAATGTTACTTTGACCATCATTTCCCTATGCTAAGCAAATGGTGTAGTTTTATGGATTCAGTAATTATTCTAAACTCTCCTGCGTTAAAATTTTACGTCAATTATTTTGAAAAAAAAACATCATAGAAGCAAAAAACATCAAGCCCCTTAGGGCCGAAGCCTGCCGGGTCAGCGGGATTGTCCGAAGGGGTTACCGCTGGCCCGGAACATAAAGGGCTAAGGAAGAAACACGGGTGGGTTTTAGTCAGTAAGAGTCTGATACTCCCTTCCGCTCCACCCAGAGCGGGAGGGGTTATTTGATGATTTCCCATACGCAAAAAAAGGCTTATATTGGTTGGTTTTCAATTGTACAGCAGATTTTTCTTTTTATAACCTACTAAAATTTTCTACGCTAGGGGGTCTAGAATCTATAGAGATTCTAGACCCCTAGCGTAGAAATTTTTAGTAGAAATTTTAACTAGAACCCACCAAAACTATTTGACAGACGTCACATAGTTTTCGAGTTACGAACACGCATTGCACATACAAACAAACGTCGAAAAAACAGTAGGGAACATTACCACGCAAGGTCGGCGTGACTTGACCGGTTTTTGATAACTTCTTATGCTAAACAGCTTCAAGAATTTAAAGAGGAGGTGTGCATCTGCAGTTCTCGAAGTGGTTTTGCAATAACAAATTTGATTTATGGTGCACCAACTTTTACTTGGCTTCGTTTGCATCACTGGCTGACGAAGGAGACCGTCTTCTACACACCTTCGGTAGTGACGCCATTTCAAGAACCTTACATAATCTTAATGATTATTATCAAATAAACAACATCACGCCTGTATATATCGCCGAAAGGTTATGTAGAAATGGTACACCTATAGTAGATACTCCCACATTTCGCCAGTGTTTTTTATGTTCCATGCATTATTGTATTCCATATAAGTCAAACATGGTCTTTGACAAATCAGCAGAGGTCCACGCTCAAGGTTTGCCAGAGGGCTATGGAACGGAGTATTCTGGGTATCAAACTAACAGACCGGGTTAGGAATACGACCATCCGTTCCATCACAAAGATAACTGATGTCACTTGGAAAGCTGCCACGCCAAAATGGAACTGAACTTAACTTACGACTCAATGGGTCCCTCTTAATGGCAAACGACATCGTGGCAGGTCCAAAAGGATAGTGGAATGAGCTGGACTCCTTCAAGATGAACTGGTCCTTAGCAGCTTTGAACAGAGAGAAGTGGAAAGAGAGTA
The DNA here is from genome assembly GCA_916614155.1 of Mesoligia furuncula. NCBI lineage: Eukaryota > Metazoa > Arthropoda > Insecta > Lepidoptera > Noctuidae > Mesoligia > Mesoligia furuncula. Next base: position 2,899,890 of record OU744790.1, on the reverse strand, counting down.
GGGAGGCCTTTGCCCTGCAGTAGGTCATCACAGGCTAATAATAATATAATAGACATCAACCGAAAACAAATCCAAACTCCAGGCTACTACCGAGAAATTTCTGTTGGATCAACACTGCCCGACCCTGGAATCAAACCCAGTATGTTCGAATTCACGTTCCGCAGTAGCGCTTGGGGCCACAAGGACTACCGAGGTAGTCTGTAAAAAATATACTGTAATTAATTACTGTAGAAAATTCTTAACTAAACTATGAGGTTTAAATTATACCTAAATATATAAGGGATTTTGTAGACGGCATTGTTTCTTTACAGTACGGTGTAGAAAAAACGTGTCAACAAGCTTCTGTAGTGCATTTTTCACTGCAAGAAAAACTTGTGTACAAAGGGCTTAAGAATTATGTCTTTTTTTAATTTTTCTTTAATTTGCAATGTGCATTTGGTGTGTGCAGAATAAACAGTTTTTCTTTCTTTTCTCTTTTCTTTCTTTTGTTTCTTTTCTTTCTATTCTTTCTTTTCTTTCTTTCTAAGTAACCCTAATAAGTAACCCTTAGTAAGTAACCCTAGAAGCACCATAACTAAATTCCAGTTGCATATAGAATTCCATTAACATTGCACAAAGCTAACATTTCTAGCACATGAATGAAACGCATTTAGTTACCAACACGTGCTAACAACATTATCTTTACGACTTATTTTATTACAATGAAGTCAATACAAGTTGACCCGTCTGGTTGCAAAACATGGCTTAAAAGCGTAATCCCTTTCTTCTTTACGTTTCGACGGTAATCTATGTTGCTTATAAACTGTTTGAGGCCAGTAAGTGGCGTTGTTCACATCGTCACGAGTGCATGTGAACATTTGGACACTCTAGCAGATGGGGCATAGTCATCATTGTCCTGGCTTTATCGTCGTCATCTCGGTAGTCACCCACTTTCTAACCATATTATTCACACAGTCCATCCATCGTTTCTTTGTTCTTCCCCTACTCTTGTAGCCCGATAGGACATACGAGTAGTTTGAGACATAATAGTGTAGACTCCTTTGTTAAAACTGCTATTTAGTCCGTAGTTGTATGTGTGGTGCCGGACTTAAAGAATAGCACCACCCCATACTTCCCGTGATTGTCATAAAAGGCGACTAAGGGTCGTACCGGAGAAAGGGCAGCAGCGTTCTCTATGCATTCCATCACCATACTATACTGCGATTGCCAACCCGCTTGCCAAGCGTGGCGATTATGGAAAACACCCCCCCCCCCTTTTGGGGCAGGGTCCAGCAGTGGACGTCCTTCGGCTGAAATGATGATGATAATGAGTCCTTACTTCCTATGAAAAATAAACACTACCTTTTCTTCTGATAGGTTTCTGCTAATTGGGGCCCGTGGCTAAATAATAACAGCCGCACAGGTCGATCGATCAGGTTAAGCTACGCTTGCCGCGGTTGGTCTGTGGATGGGTGACCATCTTTACATACCGTGACCCCTCCGGTTAGACTGGAAGCCGACCCCAACATAGTTGGGAAAAGACTAGGCAGATGATGAGGTTTCTGGTAATTTTTCTAGCAGATAATTTCAAAGTCGCTTCCATTCTTTTACCGTTTTGTTTCCCTACAGGCACATAGGACATTTCAGGGAATATTGCAGATGTCCAGAAGGTAGGCTGCCTGCTTATTTATAACTGATTTTGAAAAAAAGCATCTCCTTATCTTATACTAGCTGCGCCTCTCGGTTTCAACCGCATAAGTGTCAATCTCGTGGGAATATCGGGATAAAAAGTATCCCATGTGTTAATCCTGGTTATAAACTATGATATGTGTGCCAAATGGGTGCGCCAAAGTTCACCTTAATTTTCAACTCCGATAATTGGAAATCCGAAAATGTTCTTCCTAAAATTTTTCATCCTAACACAATTCCTAACTACTCTGTCTGTAATGTTCATAATTCCGAAGCATTCAACTTCATAATGTCAGTAGCAATAAACATCTAATATACTTTTATTAGTTTTCCTATATTTTCTCAACATAACCATCTTTTACACTATTATTCAAAGTCATATCTTTTTTGTTTAGTTTTCTTTTTATGGATTTTTTTTTGTTTAGATTTTATTTATAGCGATAACCAACATAATATACAATAGTAACACATTTGTAATGACAACTTAGGATGCAAGAGCGAGCGCAGCCAGCTCGGGACTTGGGGCACCCCAACTCGGACAGGTTCGAAGGGGATGACGGGGGCTCGAGTGAGCGAGCAAAGCGAGCGAACGAGCCCCCGTCATCCCCTTCGTGTTAGGTTCCTTTAAACCATGTAGACAGAAATAGGAGCCTCGACATCGAGGCATCGACTACGCCTAACCACATATTTTTGTAGATAAAAAAAAAATTATGATTTCTTTTCTCGGCCACTATGATTTTGCGAACTTTGCGGTTTTCAAATTTGCGCTAAAAAGAGTCTACTCTATCCAAAAAAAATTGCTACCATCAAAAGGCGTGGAAGTACAGTGGTTCCATAGACACAACTCAGTACGTTATGTAAAGCATACCACCAAATAATAATCATACCCTCAAATTAAAACTATAAATATCATCTCCTAATATTATGGTAATTATGTTTAAGGATAAAAGCGTTATGATAAAAACAGTAGGAGTTTAAATATATTTACATTAATGATATTATTAATTACAGTTTTCGGAAACATGAGTGTTATGAACATCGCCGGTAGCATTACAAATAGTATGAATGAAAACTTTAGGATGAAATATTTTAGGAAGACTGATCATTCGGATTACAAATCATTAGGAAGAACAATTTCGGGTAAAGAACTTTAGGTGAGTCATAAGTAAGTAATTTATTTCGGAACAATATACATTGTGTAGAAATTTTAAATAGAGCCAATATGGACCCGTGCCAAATTTCATCCAAATCTGTTTAGTAGTTTTTGCGTGAAGAACAAACATAAACACACTCACAAACTTTCACCTTTATAATGATATTGTGACTAGTTTCTGCTCGCGACTTCATCCGTTAGAAATTTCTTGTAAAACAAAATATTTCCTATGAAACTCGGTAATACTGTAGCTTCCCATAAGTGGATTCCAATTCCAAGGATTACTCCCTTCACACAAATATGTTATGCAAACTGCAAACAAATTTTACCTCTTTATAATAAACTCTCTCGACTTCAAAGACAATAAATTATTTCAAATAAAAGAACTCTGAAATAATCGTGTTCAGTCCCAGTCCTGATAAATCATGTCTTGCAACCAGCCAGGAAATCTTCAACCTTAAAACAAAATCCAATCAATCTGTATCGGGCACAATTTTTCACATCTGACATCTCAACATTATAACCTCAGCAGTTGACACACAATACAAATGCTTGTTTCCAAATAAAAGATCTCCATAACCATCAGCCGTGTGTTGTGTATATTGCAAATAAATCCATTATAATCTCGTTCTTTAATCGATTAGAAATCGCTGCTCGGTCACTCGTCGTATAGGTACTTCCTATATCGTTATGTTCCCACAATTATCTTAAGGACATAGATTAATAGGTAATTAATACAGACATGACAATTGTGTCTAGGAGTATATCATTTATTATTTTCTTTCTCTGAAGGTAGTTTTATTCGGTAGTAATACTCGTGGCTAGATAATTTGCTCCAGTCGATTCGTGGATGGGCGACCATCCAATGATGAGACAACTCCGTGCTTCGGAAAGCATATTAAACCGTTGGTCCTGGCTGTCATTTATAGATCTTTGATGGTAGTCACGGGTAGTCAAACCAAGTCCTACCCAGAGTTATCGTGTTATTTGGTAACTGGGCTGTGGACAACATGTCTCAGCCGAAGCACGATCTGGTAACTCTGTATATCTTGGCAATTCGATCGCTAGATCTAAAAATAGATCTCGGTTCGGCCTACTCACAAGGTCTCAACCAGCATTTCTTTCAACGTAAAATCCCAAAAAATATTTAATATGCCTATTATTCAAATCTCATAGATGTTACCGCTTCTTTATGAACCGTAGATACTTTCATTTCGTAACCTTGACCTAAGCCTGAACCTGTCTCTCTTGTGTGGTCTTCCCTCCCTGTCTTATTCTTACCGATTGCTGTTGAAAGAGTCTTCCTCCGGACTAACGAAGAGATATCGTGTTACCCGGTAGACCCAGTAGGGTTGTGAAGGTCAGATAGGCAGTCGCTGATGTAAAATACTGGTATTCAGTTGCATCCGGTTAGACTAGGAGACGACCCCAACAAAGTTGGGAAAAGGCAGGCAGATTGCTTTTGAGGTGTCGAGATACTGCCTGCTAGCGAATTAGTATGTTTCGTTGATGTAATGAATTGTTTATTATTAATTAATTGCCATATAGAGGTATGAGGAGCAGGGTGTAAAGTTCATTCATACTATACAGAAAAGGGAGGATCCTCCGACCAGACGGGTGTTATGTCTGGCGGGCAACTGCCCGATGATTCATGTCGGACCGTTGTATCTATGCTAGTTGCGCGGTAAACTCTGCTTGCGAGATGCAGGATTTTGCGTGACGCCAGAATGACGCGTTGTTCTCAAGTGGCGTTGTAGATATCGCTACAGGCATATTAATAAGTATGATTTATAAATTATTTGGCATATTAATAATTATGATGAAGAGGGGCCGTGGCTAAATAGTAACAGCCGCACAGGTCGATCGATCAGGTCAAGCTACGCTTGCCGCGGTTGGTCTGTGGATGGATGACCATCTTTACATACCGAGACCCCTCCGTGCCTCGGTCCCGGCTGTCATTCGTGGATCTTTGACAGTCGTTACGGGTAGTCAGAAGCCCGAAAGTCTGATAAGCAGTCTTACCAAGGGTTATCGTATTACCCAGTAACTGGGTTGTGGAGGTCAGATAGGCAGTCGCTCCATGTAAAATGCTGGTATTCAGCTGCATTCGGTTAGACTGGAAGCTGACCCCAACATAGTTGGGAAAAGGCTAGGCAGATGATTCATAATTATGATGGCAATTTAGAATAATAAGTAACTAAATAATACATAGTACGTACGTAGTAGTATCATTTGAATGTAAAGTATATTACTATAATTATAATTAAGTATGTGTGTGAATTTTGTACCTATAAATTTTATTTCTTCTAATTTAATATATCTTTTTGGACTATAACTGAAAAGAAAAAATATAATTATTATTATTATTCAGTTGGCCTTTTCCCTGCATTAGTGAGACAAGGATAATTTAAAAATAAAAACTGGCCAAGTGCGAGTCGGACTCGCACACGAAGGGTTCCGTACCACAAGGCAAAAACGCCGAAAAAAACATGTTTGTTGTATGGTAGCCCCCCTTAAATATTTATTTTATTTTAATTTTATTATTTATTATTAAAGTTAAAATACAATTGAGTATTTTGTGAATATTTCAAGTGCCTACCTGTTGCCGTTTTTGATATCGAGCAAAAAAGAGCAAAAAAATCGCGTTTGTTGTATGGGAGCCCCCCTTAAATATTAATTTTGTTTTGTTTTTAGTATTTGTTGTTATAGCGGCAACAGAAATACATCATCTGTGAAAATTTCAACTGTCTAGCTATCGCGGTTCTTGAGATACAGCCTGGTGACAGACAGACGGACAGACGGACAGACGGACAGACGGACAGACGGACAGACGGACAGACGGACAGACAGCGAAGTCTTAGTAATAGGGTCCCGTTTTTACCCTTTGGGTACGGAACCCTAAAAATAACAGTTTACATAGGAATTTGAATACTAAAACCGTATTAAAACTAACCTAACGGTACTGATTCCTCAAAATAACTATTTTTATATTCAATAAGTATAATTAACATTTGACATTGTGTCAAAAAAAAAAGACTACCGTCATTTAGCCAAATCGCGTCTCAACCTCAACCGGAAATTACCTATAATCTACCCTATGATATCACTTCTGCTCATTGCTCTGATCTTTGTCTCTCGCGTGGGAATAAAACGTACTTGAACTTACTTTCGATTGTCGTTCTCCCGACAATGATGGGAAACTGTAACTGTCATCCAATTGTCGGCTAAGTGTAGTGACTTGTTGAGTGGCTAAGTACTGGTTTGTGTGCAAATTATGCTAATGGCCAAATGTTGAAGGAGTGCTATGAATGGGAGCTTTCCATTGGTCAGTGGTTGCTGAAGAGAGCAATGGTGGCCCAGTGGTTACGGACCCGACTTACGAGGTGTAGGTCGTGGGTTCGAGTCCAAGCAGGCGCTTTACTTTGAGTAATGTATGTCATCGTGAGGAAACCGGCGTGTATAATCGCGCACGACACAAAGGCACCGCTCGTTGCGCGACTTGCGGTGCCTTTGTGTCGCGCACGATTTAATCGCGTGTTGCGCCTGTTTGAAGGAGCCTTCATGACTAAAAAATCGAAGACGTGTCACATCTACTAACCCGCACTGGGCCCTCGTGGTGGATTACGGCCCACTTCCTCTCTCAGTGAGGAAGCCTGTGTGCCATCAGTGAAAAAGTTATAGGCTTATTATGTTGCTGAAGAAATGGCTTTACAAGGCCGCAGACAATCTTGTTAAACTTTGAAACTCTGTGTCTGTATCGGTACGTAGGGGTCATGATTTACGATAAATTTTCATGTGACAATACTTAAGCAGAGGAAAAACAAAAACTAACAAATCAATGTAGCCCTTATTTGGTTGTGTCATAAAATATATACAGACGCCAGCTGACATTAAGCTACTACAATCTGTCAAATTTCTTCCATAGATTTTCAACTTTATCGCTAAAGCATAGGGTTCAGGTAGCTTGATGTGCTGGCGTCTGTACTAAAAATTAAAAACCGGTCATTCAATTTTTTTCTTAAATTCAATCTAGTTATCAGCATTTTCGAACGTCAAAATTATATAAAACATACCCCTAAACGACCACCCTTCAACCCTTCTTAGTGCTTTAGCTGGCAAGAAGAAATGGCGCAACAAACTGTAGCACAGCTATCTGTTCAGTTAGAGCAACATGTTCTATACAATAGCATCTGCAAAGTAATTAACTCAACATATATGCAAAGTAATTAAAATTACGAAACACAAAACATTAAACTAAATTATAGATCATGGTAATATTCAATTCAATTCAATTCCTTTATTTCAATCAACAGTTGGATCATATAATAGGTACGTAAATAAAAATTATTAGAAAAATAAATTAAATAAATATGTCACCTAGCACACGCCAATATACCAACAAAAACAGTTGGACAGAGAAACCTTTTCCATCAGTTCCACGGTCGATTTTGGTCAGCAGCCAGTACCTACGCGGGCGGCCGCACGCTGCGGTTTCGGTTTGATTTGAGGGTAGGAATCGATTCAAAATGATTAGAAGGTATTTAAGTGTTTAATATGCTAATGTCAGGTTGCATGTTGATCAAAATATATTTCGCGATCGTAACATATTATTTTGTATTTAAGTACAGATTTTACAGAAAGTTATATCATTAGAATTATAAAGACAAAATTGGCCTCAAATGTCATGAAATAGTCTTACCATAGAGTAGAGTACTACGTATTCATGATTTAAATGATTATGACTTTGTTAAAACATTTGTGAGGATCACGAATCATATTTTTACGACGTACGACAATTTCATACAAACTTTCAAGCCCTTGTTTTTCGAAACGAATGAACCGATTTTAATGAAACTTCATACGCATAAGCAGGATACAATGGCCTAAAAAGTTAGTTATGAACATCTTTGAAAAATAGTGTAAGGTACAGCTAAATAAGACCGATTTTAAATTTTCCATAGTAACAGAGATTTTCAGTTATCTTTTTTTAATTATGACATTTCGAAAATGTTCTTTTTTTTTTTTGCGGATGGGAAATCTTCAAATGACTCCGGCTCTGGGTGGAGCGGAAGGGAGTGTCAGACTCTTACTGACTAAAACCCACCCGTGTTCCCTTTTGGATAATCCCGCTGACCCGGCAGGCTTCGGCCCTAGAAAATGTTCTTTACAAACTTTTTACACCTTTGTATCCTGCGTATGAAGTTTCATTAAAATCCGTTTTCGAAAAACAATAGCTTGTAAGTTTGTATGAAATGCCCTAGGTAGGTACGTCGTAAACGCTCTTAAAACATACAACCAAGTTTTTTATTAAAGAATTTCGTAGGCTAGCCTGGCGATGTCGCTAATGCAAACATAACTCAGCCTTAAAAGGGAAACAAAAATACAACAATATCTTACTAACAGAAAAAAGAAAATTATAATTATGTTGGCCATAATGATAGACGCATTTAAACAACATAAGTGTACAATTTATATATAACTACCTAATTAGTTTATTTTTATTACACATCAACAACTAACTGTTTACACTAGGTACAAAATGAAATGATTAGGTAACTAAGTATTTTTTTTATAAAATGGGACTCCAACCCGACGATTATCCCTATTCGCACTACGCAAGTGGACCTAAGGACAACCCTCGGTTGGTGTAGGACTGTTGCAGGTTATGGAAACAAAGATATTGGTTTATGGGTTTGGGTGGTTAAAGTGGACTAGAACTACGGACGAGCTACTGTCCTGTTATTATACTAAGTATGTAAATAAGTTACATCCATCACGTATTATCATTCCGCGGAAATGGTTGATATTCAGTATGCATTTTAATTACAAATTACTTACAAACAATAAGAGGAAACTTGTAATGACATTACTTAAAATGTTAATTTTCAAAACCCGTGGGATAATATTTTTGGTATTATAACACTACATTATGTGAATATAATCTGTCTTCCTGAATGCAAGTTCGAGACATTTCTATGATTTATAAGCTATTGGCTTAATTATCATCTAAGACACGATTTTTTTATGAACATTGAGTAATATAGTGTAGGTACACATTTATAAAATCTTTAATAACCACCATCTTGAGTATACGACTTTTAAAACCAAAATACTAAAACATTTAATAAAATAAATAAACAAATAGCAATTTATAATTACTATCAGTGCCCCGTCGTAGTGCTATCGTCTGTGCGGTGCCGGACTTAAAGAATAGCACCACCCCATACTTCCCGTGGGTGTCGTAAAAGGCGCCTAAGGGTCTAACCGGAGAATGGGCAGCAGCGTTCTCTATGCATTCCACCACCATACCACACTGCGATCGCCAACCCGCCTGCCAAGCGTGGCGATTATGGCAAACCCTTCCCCTTTTGGGAGAGGCCTATGTCCAGCAGTGGACGTCTTTCGGCTGAAATGATGATCAGTGCCCCGCGGTTTCACCCGCATAAGTTTCGATCCCGTTTGAATATCGGGATAAAAACTCCTATGTCCTTCCCCGGGATACAATCTATCTTTCTGCCAAATTTTATCGAAATCCGTTCAAAGTCATAGTCAAAGTCAAAACATTTATTTCAAATAGGCACATAAAAGGCACTTTTGAACGCTACTTATAGTGCGTTACGCAATGACCCCAGTGGATCTGGGAAAGTAACTTTTAAGGCCTCACTTTACAATGCTTATGTTACCTATCCCGTTAATATAACTCTTAAGCAAGTTGATTGTACAGGAAGGTAAGAAATCTCTTCCTAAGAAGTATCTATGTACGTATGTTTGAAGTGAAGTGGCGAGTTATTATCTACACGATAATAACTCGCCACTTCACTTCAAACAATAGCTCATCAAGCATTGGTCTTTAGAACAAAACACACCCACTACAAGGCTAAAGTAAATATATTACCACAGAAGGTCAAAACAAATTCATGAAATTATAAATCTTGTCATTAAAATAATTTATTGTAGTAAATTAAAATTATAAGTACCTAAGCAAATAATAACTGATACCTAATTAATTAATCAAAATAACAAGATTATATCCTAACTTAACTAAAACTATACTTACACAAACTAAAATATAGCGTCGAAAAATTCAAAAATTAAATTCAAAACCATAATTTTCTTGCCTTAAAATTCCAATTGATTTAGGATCGGCGCAACATATCTTTTGCTCCTTTAATTTTCTATTAGTCGTCATCTCAGTAGTCAACCACTTTCTAAACATCCACATTCGTACTGAAAATTCTCTTCGCGACACTCTCCTCATTTTACACAATATAATAATAATCATTCTTAAAAAAAAACATTCTCGTTTTGAAGTGAAACGGGGCTCCGATAATTGAGAGTGATATTTCAAGGACGCGTCACGTATATGCATATTTCATTAAATGAGAAGAAAGATATTTAGCTGTTATTCTTCGACAGATGCCTGAATGAAATGAACATTATCACGGCAAATTGGCGTAGGGTGTCATAACAAATAATTTCCCTGACGAATCCGTCAGGGAAATTTTTTGCGCTTCATCAAGCGCAAAAGGGGCCTGTGGCTAAGTAATAATCAGGTTAAGCTACGCTTGCCGCGGTCGGTCCGTGAATGAGTGACCATCATGGTCATTCGTGGATCTTTGACAGTCGTTACGGGTCGTCAGAAGACCGAAAGTCTGACAACCAGTCTTACCAAGGGGTATCTTATTACCCAGTACAGTAAGTAAATGGGTTGTGGAGGTCAGATAGGCAGTCGTTCCATATAAAAAACTGGTATTCAGCTGCATCAGGTTAGACTGGAAGCCGACCCTAATATAGTTGGGAAAAGGCTAGGCAGATGATGGATTAAGCGCAAAAACGTATACGCATACGATACGTTAATATAGATACCTTATCCAACATCAGATAATGACCCCTTTAGCAAAAGAAATCTGTTATTAATCGTTTTTTAGTTGAGCACAAAACTATACTGCTTTTGTAAAACTTAACAGTCAATTAAAATAATCTAAACTCTACTGGCAGTGGTCTTTTGTATACTGTTCAAATGGAGATTATGTAACAATAAGAATCTCTAATATCCACATGCCTATTTGGCAAATGTTTCTATTATAAGGGTTCTTTAATATTATTGCATCTGAGGGTGCAAACATAAGGGTTGCACCCTCAGATGCAATAATATTTTGCTTGCGTTAATCCCTTAGCCCTTTCTACAGCCACGGTAGCGGGGCTTGCTTTGTCCAAATCCATTATGGCCGCCTGTTACTTAACTCTTTTTTTTTAATACAACACTCATGTCATGTCAGTTGAAACTGATCATCTCTCTACTGCCTAGGTTTATCTTTAATCTTCTATTTTGAAATATGTTTTTTATAAGCATTGTTCTCACATATAGAAGCAAGAAGAATAAAATGTAACCAAGGATTTTGTAATATATTGATTTAAAAGAGTGTCCTTGGAGTTTCTTGCCCGTTCTTCTCCATAGAGATCTACATTCTGGAACGGGCAACTAGATTCAACTTTCTGACTAACTGACCGACTCTTTGACTGTTCCAAAGTGCATGTAAATGGTTTTAATTGAAATCATTACTTTGAAATATTTTTCATAGGACAAAAAGAAAGCTTAACGAGTTGTGTAATAGTCATAGTGCAATGATATTATTATCACTATCATTCAATAATAAAAAAAGGAAATTATGTAATTACCTTAACAATCAAATAATATATTCTAATAATATAAATGCGAAAGTAACTCTTGCTATCTGTTACCTTTTCATGCCATTCAACGGCCAAACTTTGACACATAGTTAGAGCATGACCTAGGTTAGAAATTTAGAAAGGTACTCCTTAGCACACAGTTAGGACCTAGGTTACTTTGACACACAGTTAGAGCATGACCTAGGTTAGAAATTTAGAAAAGGTAGTCCTTAACACGTTCCCGTAGGATAAGGTGATAAAACATGCCGTTTTAAGAGCAGTTGTGATAAATAATTTACACAAAGTAATAGGCTTGCCTGGGTTCGAACCTATCGACCAACGTGACTTGTTATTCTCAGCAGTGTCCACTGGGGAGGCCCAGGCAATTTCTAACCTAGGTCATGCTCTAACTGTGTGTCAAAGTAACCTAGGTCATGCCAATCTATAGATACGTAAGTAAGAGCAGTGCCTCCACTGCTCTTACTTACGTATTTAGAGATTATGAAATATTGATTATCAAGGATAAACACGTACGTCTAACTTTAGATTTAGTCGGTGTCTAGAGGTGACACTTCTACGTCTTCTTTATCGTGTGGTTATAATACATTGTCACAAAAACGTAAGACATGCGCTGTAAGAACATCGAGTAATCCATTTTCTTGAGATTGATTTATATGTTCTACTGTTTCCAAGTTAGATTTGTTATTGTAAGTGTGAATAAAACGCGAGCAGCTTATGTAAGATTATTAGTTTCTGTGATATTTATTGTGGAGACTGTAGTTTCCTGTCTTTTGATAAGGCCGTAGAACAAATTCGAACGATTGTTTAATCGAAAATGCAATAATCCTATAGCATTTTAGTTGAAATTTATGTGGTAAGCGCAATTATTGTAGTATCACCCATAGACATGAATAAAGTATTCTATATATTATATAATATCTATTAATCTTGTTTGTAAATCACACTAATATTATAAAGGCGAAATTTTGTAACTGTGTGTGAGGGGGTGCGGCTTGTAAGTAATAAAATGGCATATTGGCACCCTACGTCAAAAACAGACGCGCCCTCGGGCCCCCTGACCCGAACGTCCCCCATAGGAACCTCAGACATAATCTTTATCAACTTCGGCAAACTGCCACTGACAAGTAGACCAACATTTTCCTATCTAAAACACTACTCAGTAGTGAAGGATATTCGGGTGTTGGCAGTCGTAACTTGGATCTTCAAAAGTATTGATAAAGAAATAAAAATTTATAATAATAATTGAGGTTCCTCTCTCTGGAGTACCTTGGACCCTGATCGGATACCGGTGGGCAACAATTTTTTATATTTTTAAATGATTTATATTCTAATATTTAAACATGTTATTTATATGTATTTATTGAAATAAAGGAGATAATAATTTAGAATATGAATAATAATAATTTATTTACTGAAAATATAGATACAGATTTCCCAAATGTACAGTCCATAAATTACTTGCTTAATTAAAACCAAGGGTAATAAAAAATAGTCAGACTTCATAATGAATTGAGGTCGGTTGAAGTCACTTGTTAAATATTTGAATTGCCCATAGGTACCTACCTCATACCAACGTACCTACACTATAATATTGAAAATGGTAAACAAAGCTAGCCAGACCTGTTTTTACTATTCTTATACCAAAAACCAAATTTTCAAATATGGTTTTTGTGAAATGTACATGAGAATTTTTGCCGAAAGATGTCCAGCGTCCACTGCTGGACAAAGACCTCCAACCCGGTCCTGTGCCTCTCCCATCCATCGGATTCATTCCTATGGCGTCTACAAGGTCATCGGTCCACCTTGTGGGACGTTTTCCAATGCTGCGCCATTCAAGAGTGGCTAGATTGCACACAAAACGGACGGCCGATGCAGCCGAAAAGCTCTGGAGTGGCGACAATGTACAGACGCCAGCAAATCAAGTTACCCGAAACTGTCAAATTTTTGAGCTATTTTAGCTCAAAATTTTCAAAGTTTATTGGGAAAATATTTCAAAATTTCAAAAGTTGATTAAAATAATCAACTTTTGAAATTTTGAAATATTTTAATCTACTTTGAGCTTTAGCGATAAAGTTGAAAATAAAAAAATTGACAGACTGTAGCAGCCTGATGTGCTGGCGTCTGTACGTACACCAAATTTTAATAAACTAGTATTTTACACGGAGTTTATAAACTATGGCATCAACAAGGTCGGTGAACTATCAAATCTCTAAGACTACTAAAACAAACTTATGCCCATTTTTATCTAACTCCAGGCGACACCTAGATGTATCCGTAAATAAAAGCGCGCTGCTCGGCATCGAAACTTGAAAATTAGAGAATGATGGATTGAAAAGAAGTAGAGGAAGACAACGTTAAGGGACTTACATGACCTAAAGCGCGGTCACTGTCGGACTGCAAAGAAAAGAAAGAGAAACGCGATGACACAACGCCGGTAATTTATTGCAAAATATGAAGCAATTATTTAATTACAAGAAATCTATTGTTTATACTAATAAATTAAAACACTAGGTAGTGTTTTAGTACGTTGCTTGTAGAATAATCTGACAAAAAATCAGAATGATTGTATGTATATTAGTATGGTTTTTATTGTAAAAAGAAAGTTTTTAGAGGTATCTTCATGATTTTTTGCTATAGTATCAAATTAGTTGTATTATGTTTTCAATACATTATCTACCTAGCATATATCCTGAAGAATATCATTATTTTTCTGACTTTGTTTACTGTAGTCGATCATATACTTTTATTGTTTCTAAAACTTGCGTTTTATGCGTTTAGGTCCTTTAAGTCCCTTATCGCTGGGTCGACATGCGTCAAAGACGCGCTGATTGATGAAGAGCCCGAAGTGCTATAGTTATGTTATGCTTAATTTTCTTTAGTTTAATTAAATTTAGTCTATCAGCAAATATAGGTTTTATTATATTAAGTCTGTGTGGTACCGGACTTAAAGAATACCACCACCCCTTACTTCCCGTGGGTGTCGTAAAAGGCGACTAAGGATCGTACCGGAGAATAGGCAGCAGCGTTCTCTATGTATTCCACCACCTTACCATACTGCGATCGCCAACCCGCCTGCCAAGCGTGGCGATTATGGCAAACCCTCCCAAAATTGGGGGAGGCCTGTGTCCAGCAGTGGACGTCTATCGGCTGAAACGACGAAAACGACGAAGTGTGAAAATGGGCATTAAAGACAAAGGTCTCATTAACGTCAACATTTTCATGATGAAATGTTCGTTATTAATATTAATTTTTTTTAAGTATTCGTCATAGTGTCACTTTTATTTCGATGTGTTTTTCATCTTGGTTTTTATATCGTCACCTTGTTTTTATATTATAAGTGGGTAGTTTGGTTATCATCTAATATTGTACTTTTGTGTGTTGTGCTGTCTTTTTGTGTGCGCCAAATAAATGGTTTATCTATCTATCTAAATAACCTTTTGAAAAACATTATCCGTGAAGCGCAATCAACCAGCCACATTACTCATGTATTAGACACTGCAACGTGGCCAACATTGGGACCCGCTAAGGTGGCCAGTAAAATTCTAATTTAGTTTCGTTTTTGCAATTCGCAGATCAGTATCGGATGTGTGTTGATTAAAATATGATCCGACGGAAGCAAATAGGGCTTTTCAGAATTATAATTATTAGAATCAGCAATACAACTCATAAGTTACAATTGCCCTCAAATGTCATGATATCATATAATACTTATTCAATAGGGCAATATGAACTTAGAGAGTTATATTTGATGATTGTTAAGATTATCACACTAATATTATAAAGGCGAAAGTTTGTGAGTGTGTGTGTATGTTACTTCTTCACGCTCAAACGGCTGGACCAATTTTGATAAAATTTTGTATGGAGGTAGCTGACACCCTGGATTAACATATAGGCTACTTTTTACCCCACGAGCTCGACATTTACGCGGGTAAAACCGTGTGGCGCAGCTAGTAATTTTATTAATAAATCTTGCTATGGCCGAAAATCATATTTAGATCAGTATACAACCTGACACTAACCTGCAAATTGCAAAAAAAATAGAAAGTACATTCTAAATTTCGCAGGCTAACCTAACGCCTTAATTAGCTGAAACTAAAGCACGATATACACGGTTTGAAACCAGTCTACAAACCAAGGTGACCTTGAAGTTTTTGTTGTTACGACATGCCTACTACACGGTATAAAACCAACATCTTCTTCTGCCACTGGTTTGCAACGCAAGCCTTTCTACCAAGGACGTTTAAAGGTCATGCGAAATTTGGTTTCAGACCACTGTCTACACTTTTTTAAACTTAGGTTTGAAACCACCGTTTTAAACCGTATATATCGTGGTTTAAGGTCACTGAGTGCACAGACAGAGACAGCGCCTTTAAATAAATAATTGAGTTGCTAGAAGCTATTTCTGTAAAACGGCACGTTTTAGACCCTCTATTGTCGAAAGACAGACTAGATTAAGTTGGCATTCACAGGACAGCAGTTTAATGATACATGATTTTATTCCTGTAAGGAGTTTGTACAAACACTTTTATACGTCAGTCATATCTTATAAACTAGATGAGGTCGGCGTTTCCCATCTGACTACTCTGAGAAGAAAGGCTTGAAACAAACTCAGAGGTCACTGTCTCTTTTAAAGTCGTCAGTCATACTCTTGAAGAATATGTAGATTGGTGTCTGAAATGGTCTTTTGAGGAAAGAGCCACACAAATTGAGTGATCTTGTCCAGTCAGTCCACGCATTTGTCAGTAATAATGGTCGGTTTCACCATTGGTTATGCGTACCTATTCCGTTAACTTCTCTATGTTTACTCAACCACATAGGTACTGACCAACTGATCCAACTTCACAAATTTAGTAATCCGCGTAACCGTTTTAGCCAACTGTTTTTGTAAGATCATCAAATGTTTCCGTTTGGATACACGTATATGAAAAACCGTTCTATCATTAGTAATTAAATAAGTGTTTAAATCACACAGTGCGCCAATATTAATACATGTACATAATGATTTTGCCCATTTGAATGCTGGAAAAATTCAAGAAATGCTGCAAATAACCTTCTAATACTAAATAAACTAACAAGCGATTAAAATAAATATATTATTTTGCCAAAAGGTTTCGCATTTATAATATTAGTTAGGACTATTTTTTGATGTCCTATGATTTTTCCTTCTTATATAAGTACTTGTACATATTAATAGTTTTTAAATGATGTAAACGATTTTCTTTTTTTTTAATACTGCATTTTCTCCACTCCCTACCTAAAGCTAATCCACAATTACACAATTATCTTTTTCCGAGAATGCGTGTATCTTCCCACCGTTCGGAAGCAGAGAGTTCATGAAGGAAACAAGTTATTAAGATAATAATATCTGAACTAATTAGACACCTTTTACTCTCAAGAAAACATGTTGTTTTTCCCTCATTCTCTTTCATTCTCTTCTATAGGTACATTGAGCACACACACATAATCAGCCTATAATGTGCCACATGCACTGCTGTGACACAGGTCTCCTCTCTGTGAGAGGGAGTGGGCCGCCATCCACCTCGCGGGCCCAGTGCGGTCTGGCAGATGTAAATGACTTCGAATTTTTGGTTCTAGGACATGCCGGTTTCCTCACGTGTTTTCCTTGAGCCACGCCAATAACAAATAGTAGGTAAAAGAAAAGTGTTTCGCAAGGGGAAACCGTTGAAAGTAATTTTCAAAACATTTTTGCCGAGTGTTTCGAAATTCGTTTGGTTACACGTTTGACATTTCAAAATTAGAAGAAATAAACTATTGCTTAACTGAAAAGTTGGTAGAGTACGACACAGAGGGTGGTAACATTGTGTTTACGAAAAGTTGGTCTATTCACCGGAATAACAAAGACAAAAAAATAAACAAGAAGTTATTGCTCAACACAATTTTACTGAAACAGTGTAAAAACGCCATCACATATATTGCTAGATTGACTTCTGAAATTTGAGGGGCTCGTGGCTAAATAGTAACAGCCACACAGGTCGATCGACGGTTAAGCTACGCATGCTGCGGGTGATTTGTGGATAGGTGAGCATCCATTACATATTGAGAGCCCGCCGTGCCTCGGAAAACGCGATAAGCCGTTGGTCCAGGCTGTCATTCGTAAATCTTTCACAGTGGTAACGCGTATTCAGAAGCCCAAAAGTCTGAACTGTGTTGTGGAGGTCAGATAGGCAGTCGCTCCATGTAAAATACTGGTAATCAGCTACATCCAGTTAGACTGGAAGCTGACCCCATTAAAGGATAAAGGTTAGGCAGATTGAACAAGAGACATAATAACGTCGGTCGTGAGGAAAATTTTGAGTATGCCTATATGAGTAAAATTCCGTACTAGTATCTAGTTTAATTTATCTTATATTTTATATTATTTTCTTTCCATAAAACTAATATTATCAATTCGAAAGTAACTGTGTCTTTCTGTCTGTATGTTACCTTTTCACGCCTAAACCACTCAACGGATTTCGATAAAATTTGGCAGAGAGATAGATTGCATCCCGGGGAAGGACAAAGAATAGTTTTTATCGACATAACTCGCGGGCGAAGCCGCGGGCGAAAGCTAGTAACCTATATAACCGTGAAATATTAGGTTTTAATTGTGGCTCATTATCAAAAATGTTCTTTAAAATTCCATCATAAAGCATTCGTATGATGCTTTTTCTTCTCCGTGTCACTGGTACAGTCAACAGCAAAAGTAGATGATCAAAATCAAAAATTCAACACTAATGAACGGAGTTCGCGTCAGAACTGTGTGGCGTCGAAGTGATTCACACCACTTAACGCCACATCAACGCCACACAGAAATCACTTCGACGCCACAAGTGCTGATGCGAACTCCGTTCATTACTATTGAATTTCTGATTATGGTCATCTACTTTTGCTGTTGACTGTACGACAGTATTTCAAATTATATTGGCCCAAAATTTTGCTATTTCCACGGCGTCGTCGGTGGCAGCGCAGATGTCACTATGGCTGCATGTTTTGACACACAAAGAGCAGGATTCCTATCCTGCTCTCTGTGTCGATGCAGCTCCACATCCACACCCTGTTGCGTTTGGTCGAAGAAGCCCCACTTTACCAGATCGTAGTTACATCTACCCACTTGGATCCTGTTACAGTTCAGGGATCTGCACAAAGATGTGGTTAATGACTGTGATTCATCCAGTGTATTACAAACAAATACGTATGTTGTAAACTGTGTTGTAAAGTGTTAGAAACTAAGAAATCAATCATGAATATTTAATTGATGTGATAAAAATAACTTGGCATACTAGTGAGTGAGGGCCACAATTTCATGCCACATCAGTTCATTGTTATTTATAGAAAAATAATTGGTATCTATTGAGTCATGCTTGCAAATAAAAACAAAACCTCTATGGCGGTTAGTTTTGCGAAAGTTCTTGGTTTACGTAGACAGTTGAATAGATAATTTAACACGTTTACTGCGGCAAGTAAAATCATAATTCTTCATCTGGTGCGGCGGCGGGCCAAAATGCGCCCCCAATGATATTTCCGCCAGTGCGTGGCAGGTCTTTATAGACCCACCAGCACTAGGATAGATTAAATTGCTATAACTTTGTGGAAACATAATGTTTACATTTTTTTTTTATATTGTTACAATGACCTTGAACCCAACTTCCTTAGGTTTGATTCGCCCCGGGATCTGCCAAACAGGAAATGAGAAATAAAGCAGGAAAAGCGGCAGGCCGATATCGACCTGAACCGCACTAGAAAGTATTTTTAGTAGTGATGGGACAGAAAAAAATAAGGGGATATCGAAAATAAAACAGAATTATCGTAAAAGAACTGAAAAATGTTTTTATTTACTTATGCCTGTCTTGGAAACATGTTACGCAAAGGTTTTGGTTCCATTTCTTGCAATATTTTTTTATTTTCTTAACTTTTTTTTTGCTTGGGTACTATTAAAGGTTTTCCGCAGTCTGTCGTAGCACCCTGCACAATTTCTTCATTTAGCGCTCATCTCAAGGACATGGTCATTGTTTTGGGTTTTACTTGATTTTCTGAAATGAAATTTTTTTTCTTAATTCCGTTTATGAGTTTTACCACAGAACTCGCGAAACTGAACCACTTTCCCCAGAGGCTGATAATGTTGATATGTGTAGGTAGTAAACAAAACTTACCGCTTGTGCTTCGTTTTCCGTGCACATTTGTTTCCAAATTCTTTTTATTTTTCTTAGTGGAAAATATTTCTTCACTGCTGTCACTATCACTGTCAATAACTGCAGGGCGAATTACTCTATTTTCCATAATTTGTATTTTTCTTTTATTGCTTGCCATCGTTGATTATATCGAACGCTACGTCATATCAGTTAGATAGCACAACACTAACTGGCGGGGCGCGCGCTCTGTGCGGTATCGGGTCGCCAGCTGCCTGTTGGGAGGGCAGGCCGAAATAGGCCCACTGCCGCACTCAGCGGATGTTTTTCACCGTCAGTGCGTGGTAGGTCGATAAAAGCCTGCCGTTATGTTTTGATAGGGAACACCTAAAATTTTGACCGCAAGATGAAATATATATTTGTCTCTGTCGAATTTTTACAAACAACTGAGATGATCGTTTCGCACAAGCGAGAGGGACGTAGTTTTCTTCGTCCGCACCAGCTGAAATACCGCGGCAGGCCGATATCGGCCTGTTACGCAGTGAACGTGTTAAATATTTATGGGTTACCAATTTGTGTTTGAGCACAAATTTTAATGTTTCCAATGTTTGAAAACGACCACCCACATCTATACATTTTTCTTTCTTATTTATTACTATAAAGTGGTTTTTCGTTGTGTCAGTGGTACACGATATTATGTCCCACTGCTGGGCAAAGCCCTCCCCTTTTTCCTTCCAAACCTCTCTGTCTTGAGCGATCTCTCGCTATGTTGGCCCTGCAAACCTCGTCACACCGCCTTCACCGTGATCTACCTCGACGGCGATGTCCTTCTTTTGGCGTCCAGTAAGTGACGATCTTTGCCCATCGCTCCGGGCGCATTCGCACGACGTGTCCGCCGCCCACTCCCACTTCAGCCTGGCTGTTTTTTCTCCAACAATGGAGCGCAGGGTGGTGTTTCTGATATACTGCGATCCATTACCCTCATCGTTTACATAATAAAAATCTATTTTTTTTTTCGAATACACAATGCACAGCATAAACCGCTGGGTCTAGTAGAATTTAATGCAAAAGAAGTCGAATTCGCCAACTTACCGATACGCCAATATATTACTTAAAATTACGTAACTGTGGAATGCAATCAACAAACAAAAATATCTAGCTCCTCTGCCAAACATTGGTCAAATATGACCATCGCTGCTTTTGTATCAACAAAATTTAAGTAATTAGTAAGTAAGCCAGCACTGTGTAGCGTTCATAGGCCAACATTTGGCACGGAGGTGTCTCCATATTTGTGGATTGTCGGAATAACACCAGCAGTGAAAGTCATGTCTTTAATCGATTTGAATTATTTTATGGTACATGTAATGTTTGGGTCGATGATCGATTGTGGGAAATTCATCGATGTTTATGTTCTATTAGAGATGTTTTGATTACACTTTATGATTCAACATATTTGGGTTTCGAGGTCCACGTTTAGTCGATGGTTAATAACGATACGCAATATTATTATGTAAAGCAGACAAATCATTCTTAACCCATTTTCTTGTTATGGCCACTTCATCAAATAAAACTGTTGGCTCACTGATATCTTTAAGAGCGAATCATTCAATAACAAAGATCTTTAAAATAAAGATTGGGCACCACCACACTGTTCCAAGAAAGCCAAGTAGGATTGGCTATAGCCCAATCTTTTAGCCAAGGGTGACATGACCACTAATGGAGAAGTATGGAAGAAAAAGGTATGTGACGCCGACCTAAATAGATTGGAAAAGATCAAGAGAATGATCACTGATTTTAGCAATATTGCCACGAACTTAAACAGTGATTTATGGCCACTGCTGGACATAGGCCTCCCCCAAGCACCTCCACGTCGACTGGTTCTGTGCTTCCCGCAACCAGTGGATTTCTGGGGCCTTCACAAGGACCAAGTGGGGCGAGTGTCCTAATTTAATATATTAGAAAGAAAAGAAAGAAAGAAAATACGTTTATTTGCGGCAAAAATGACGCATAAAAATAAAACACAAACGAAATAACAATTTTGGGGAGAAAATATGCGTCACATCTACGCAAAACGGCAATCGCTCAGCATAATGCGAAGACCCTATACGAGACAGAGCCCCAGCGCTGGTTTTCAGCGACAGCCTGTGTTGTTGTGATGACGTCAGCCAATGCAGCATACGATTAGATATAAATAAAAATAACAATCAAAATATGAAATAAAATATACATTACAAAAAGATGGTATGGACATGAAATAAATGAAGTGGTAACATTCTGTGCGCGAGCGCAACTGTCACAAACCTATAGATTTGACGTTTTGACTTGCTACTGAACGTAATAATTAGCAATTATCATGGTGCATATATAATTAATGTTATGATACAATTAGATGTGTTGGGCACAGAGTATATTTATACAATACGGACAGAATTGGGTGACAAGGAAACAGCTCTTTAAGCCGCGATTCCATTAGGCAAGTTTTGCATGCAAGTATGACGTCACAGTTGTATGCAAGTGATTTGAATTGAAAACACAAATTTGTTCAACTTGCAGCTTGCATACAAGATTTTAGTGGCATACAAGTAATAATCCTGCACATAATCTATACATCTGCGCATGCGCTTGCAACTTGTATGCAAATGAGCTGACTTGAGTGTTGTGTGTACAAGTTTAAACCTAATTGCATACAAGTTGCAACTTGTTTGCAAGCTGTGGTTTCTACTATACAAATTGCATGCAACTTGCGACTTGTATGCAAGTCATTTGCATAATGGAAACGCAGCTTAAAAGATACTGATTACGTCTATGACATGATAACCAGCAACAACGGCTTTTAACAAAACATTGTTTTTTTAAGTTTCTATTGTTATTCTTAAGAGATGTCCTAGATTCCTAACTAGCATGGCTGCCAGACTTATAACAATGGTGGTTTCACTTTCACAGAAAGGTCACAGAGACTGATATTATCGCGATTTGAACCTGGGGTCAAGTATAGTCAAGTTGGTGATCGTCAGTATAATTGAATTGATGTTCAGGCGCATGCCCACGGTGTATTAACTTTTATTTGCAGTATTTTAAAGTAGGTAGGTACAGGACAATATTATGTTTAAACTAAAGAACTATCAAACAAACTGATTCATATTAGTTTTTTTGTAGTTTATTTCTCCAACAAGAAACAAAGTTTTCTACAATTGAAATAAATTACGCATTAACAAGAGGTACTTCATCATCATTTATCATATTGACACTCAGCGATTACAGTCTGAAATTGAGGTACTTGAAGAGTCCCTACATTTACATTATAATAAGTATGTGAGCTCTCAGAAACAAATAAAGGAACACATCCTTGCTGCAAACGAGTTGGTGGAAATGTGTAACAAGGAGGCAGGTAGAGAGGACCCGATGACTCTGAGCACACATCAATGTTCTTGTCAAAGGGAATCAAACCTTGAGGCTATCCAACCTGAGGCAACGGAGGACCCGTCCCAGTCTGGAGGAGCTCAGGAATGTATCTCCCCCAATCAAGATACACCACATGTTGTACAAGGTTCATCTCAAGTATCACAGACAGAGACTTATGCTGTCACTTCTTCTAGTAATGTCAGTTCTTGTTCTGTTATGTTTTCAGATAGTTTAGGGAGAGGGTTAGGTAAATTATTGAGTAACAACCTGAGTCAATCAGCTGTTAATTACTGTATGCCTAGGAAATCCTACAAAGAAATAATGTCATCAATAAGTTGCAATAAATATAATCCAAATGCCATTATTTCTGTATTTGTAGGTAATAGTGGGAATGTAAAAATAGATGACATCACTGAGAGTGTCACTGAAATCCTAAAGATTAATTGTCAAAAAATAATATTATGTGCTTTCCCATACTTTGAGCACTTATCAAGTAGGCAAAATCATTGTATACATATGTTAAATAATCATATGCATTTATTAGTTAATCACTATAGTGACAAACTTATATTTTTTGACACCAACACTTTTGTTGAGTATTTAAAATCGACTAGGGGTACAGCGTATCTGCCTATTAGTTTTAGACGTCAAATAGCATGGCTATTAGCTTTTATTATTAACTCAGACATAAGTAGTATGTCGAAGTCGGATGTAATTAGCACCACAAAAATTAGTAATAATACTAATAATAAGGTGGTCAGCCACAATAATTTAAACTAGTCAGTAAGACAACAGAAGGTACCAATAATAATATTATTAATCTCACCTACAACAAGGTATCTTCTAGCACTCAATTAGTAAATTGTAAAAAAGGGGCTAAGCAGAATTCCTTGAAATTGTTTCATCAAAACATTCAAGGTTTTTCTTCCAAAATATTAGAAATTGAATTGTTTTTAGAAAAAACAATGTTTGATATTATTTGTATTACTGAACATTGGTTGAAAGATTATGAAATGATGATTAATTATGAGAACTATAGTGTAGGCAGTTGCTTTAACCGAAAATCCATGCTGCGTGGTGGATCATTAATATTAATTAAAAATTGTGTAAAATACAAGACTCGTAAAGACATAGTGGAACTATCGGTGGAACATAGCATCGAACTGTCCTGTGTTGAGCTAGATAAGCATTTTATAGTGTGCGTTTACAGACCTCCAAACTATCAAAACTACTCTATGTTTGAGTCAGTAATGGAAGATGTCTTAGGAAAACTTGCAACTGGTAATAAATCAGTAATTATTTGTGGTGACTTTAATGTTAATATTTTGGAAAATAATTCAAATAGCAGTAGATTGTTAAGCCTCTTCAAATCATTCAATCTGTCAAATGTATTTTTGGAACCAACGCGAATAACTACGGCTACTGCTACATGTATTGATAATGTTTTTTGTTGCTGTGAATATTTAGATAAAGCCATTGTAAATTATCTCCCTTCGGATCACAGTGGTCAAACCGTGTCTTTTGAGTGCAACACACCGATACAAAAAGTGCAGATTCAAACTAGACCAATAACATCGGGTAATTTGAATAAGTTTAATAACACTTTAATTAGCAAGTTAAATGCTCAGGGCCTAAGTATGACGAATGGTAATATTTTGTATAAAGAATTTTTTTCATTAGTGCAAACAGAGTTCAATAATTCCTTTAAGAAGAAATCTAAAACTATTTGCCCTAAGTTTTTATTCAGTGACTGGGCAACTAAAGGAATCAGGAAAAGTAGGGAAAGATTATTTGAACTGTATGGCCTTAAGCCGTATATAAACACGGATACTTTTAATAAGTATGTTGCTACTTATTCTAAAATTTTTAAAAATATCTGCAAAGCAGCTAAAGCTTCTTTCATTAGTAACAAAGTTAAATCCGCAGACAATAAAATAAAGACAGTTTGGAAAATTATAAACAATGAAACGAACAGGAACAAAAAACATAATACTGATTACACACTGGACACTTCCCGCGGTCTCATTAGCGATAACATCGATGTTGCTCAGGAATTTGCAACTTTCTTTGCCAATATCCCAATTAAAACTACAGAAACTTTAAATTCCTCGCCCGCACTAGCTATTGAATTATTAAGAGCGAATGTCTCAGCCTGTCCTGTGGAATTTAAATTTAAACATATAAACCCCATAGTCATTATAAAGGCATTTAAGCAACTTAAGATCAAAATTACCGAAGATCTGTGGGGCATGTCCACTAAAGTTTGTCAATCCTTTATTGAGACAATTGCACCCTATTTAGCTTTAATATTTAATTTTTGTGTAGATCAAGGGGTTTTCCCGGATTTAATGAAGTTCAGTAAAGTTATTCCACTTTTCAAATCTGGGGACAGCAAAGACACTAATAATTATAGACCCGTATCGGTTTTGCCGGTTTTTAGCAAGGTGTTCGAAAAAGTAATGTTAAATCAAATGCTCAATCATTTTAATCGTAATAACATCTTACACGATCAACAGTATGGTTTCACCAAAGGACGTTGTACAACCGACGCCGGTGTCACCTTATTAAAACACATCTTTAACGCATGGGAAGAGGCACAAGATGCTATAGGCATTTTTTGTGACCTATCCAAGGCATTTGATTGCGTGAATTACGAAACACTGCTCTTGAAACTTGAGCATTACGGACTAGGTAAACTTGCTCTTAGCTTAATAGAATCATATTTAAATGATAGATTTCAGCAAGTTCAAATTAACGGTGTGAATTCATCGGGCTTAAAAGTCAAAATGGGAGTACCGCAGGGCTCAATATTGGGGCCATTCCTATTTTTAGTATATATAAATGATTTACCTCATTTACTGAAAAACCAACCACAAATGGTGTTATTTGCTGATGACACATCACTGATTTTTAAAGTAAGCAGACGTGCACAAGAGCTTGACGACGTAAATAACGCTATGCATGTGGTCCATAATTGGTTTACTGTGAATAATTTGGTATTAAATGAGAAAAAAACTAAATGCATTAGATTCGCTTTACCGAATGTTAGAAGTAATGAATGTCATGTTGTATTGAATAGGGAGACACTTGAATTCGTCGAAAATACGGTTTTTCTGGGGATCGCGCTTGACTCAAAGCTACAGTGGGGTCCGCACTTAACATCACTTGCAGGGCGGCTAAGTTCAGCCGCTTACGCTGTTTGGAAAATTCGCCAATTAACAGACGTGGATACCGCGAGACTGGTCTATTTTAGTTACTTTCATAGCATCATGTCTTACGGTATTTTGTTGTGGGGACGGGCTGCAGATATTGATTCTATCTTCATTCTGCAAAAGAGGGCTGTCAGAGCCATCTACAAGCTCAGCAGACGCGATTCTCTACGAGAACTGTTTAAAGAAATTAACATCATGACGGTTCCTTGTCAATATATATATGAAAACATTATGTACGTTCGAAAAAATCTACATCTTTTTAGTAAGATAAGTGACAGGCATAATTTTAACACTAGAAATAGGGACAAATTAGATCAACCGCGTTTCAGATTGTCTAAAGTAAAAACTTCTTTTATGGGTTACTGTGTAAAATGTTATAATAAAATACCATTCGATATTCTTCAATTAAATGAGAAGAAATTTAAAACATGCATTAAACGCACACTATGTAGACAAGCATATTACAAGTTGGATGATTATATCGTAGATAAAAATGCTTGGCTTAATGCTGGTCCTGCTCCACAGGCACTTGGGCTCACTAGTTAAAATTTCAACATTTGGAAGAGGTGCTTCCCTTTTTCTTTTTCAATATTTCTGACATTACGAACATAACTTTTTTAATTTATTCAATCCAGTTTTAATTGTTGAATACTGCAATATTAGATACCTCTTCCTGTTTGGTAGTAAATTATATTAACATCTTAAATAAATTGCAAACTATAGTTTTGTATAATTTAGAAGCATTTTTTTTTAAATTTTGTAAATGTAAGAACCATGTTTCCGTTTCTTATGATTTTTTTTTTCTGTTGTTGACTTGAAAGAGCATGGCAGTTGAGAACGAGTCATGCTCACTTAAATGTCTCACCGATGGTGGCGCGTGTGTTGGATTATTCGGTTCCCTACAAAATGGTTGAGCTGGATGGTGCTGATCCACGCGTCATGTTCGTGAACGGGTGCCGTCGGTTGAGACTGGTCATCTCTTAACTGCCAAGGCTTTTTTTTAAACTTATATTTTGAATTGTTTCTTCATTTGTCTTTTTCTTTTTACATTGTTCTCACATATAGAAGCAACAAGAATAATGTACCCAGGATTTTGTAATAACTTGATTTAAAAGAGTGTCCATGGAGTTTCTTGCCCGTTCTTCTCCATAGAGATCTACGTTTTGGAATGGGCAACTAGCTTCAACTTTCTGACTAACTGACAGACTATTTAATTTTGACAATTCAAAAGTGCCTGTACAAGGTTTAATTGAAATAAATGCTTTGAGTTTGAGTTTGAGTTTGAACATCTGCCTAGCCTTTTCCAACTATGTTGGGGTCGGCTTCCAGTCTAACCGGATGCAGCTGAATACCAGTATTTTAAATGGAGCGACTGCCTATCTGCCCTCCACAACCCAGTTACTGGGTAATACGATACCCTGGGTAAGACTGGTTGTCAGACTTTCGGGCTTCTGACTACCCGTAACGACTGTCAAAGATCCACGAATGACAGCCGGGGTCTTAACGTGCTTTCCGAGGCAACGAGGGTTCTCGGTATGTAACGGTGGTCACCCATCCACAAACCAACCGCGGCAAGCGTAGCTTAACCTGATCGATCGACCTGTGCGGCTGTTATTATTTAGCCACGGGCCCCTCATCAACAATAGGTACTTACTAACTGTATTAAAATTAATAAGGTGGAAGAAGTCGGGTGGACAAACTAAAAGAAAGCCGGCTCAGATAATGCGAAGAGTGACAGTTTTTTTGTAAAAATATCTACGAAAATAATTACAAAACGCCTGGGATGAGGAATATGACCCGCTACATTGTGGTCCGGCATCGAGAAGGATGAAAGCGTAGAACCTAACTCTTATGGCAATTTAGGACAGATCGTCCTAGCACCGCTGTACAAAAGCCCGACCCCGAAGAAGAATCAGGTGGAAGAAGTGATGTTCGCCTCTCTAGGTAATTGAATAACTTGCATTAAAGTTCAAGTTCAATTTATTTATTTCATAACAAAAATACATTTGTGTCGAAATATTTGCACAAAAAAAAGCAACATAAAAAAATTATAAATAACCTCGTTCCTCACCCATCATCGAAGTTAGAGCGTCTATCCAAATTCAAAATACTAACTTTACAAACATTAATAGTCTTATTGATACAGAACAAAGTCCCTAGCAATAAAAACTACAAAAAAAAGTTATTTAAAAAAATAAAAAACCCGACTGCGGTAAAAAACTTAAGTTAAAAAAAAAACTGAAAAGCTAAAAACAAGCCCATTTTAAATTAAATAAAAGTTGGAAGCAGTCCCGCCTGCTTCCATAAAAACATAAAAACTTAAGTTAAAAAAAAACTGAAAACCTAAAAACAAGCCCATTTTAAATTAAATAAAAGTTGGAAGCAGTCCCGCCTGCTTCCATAAAAACATAAAAACTTAAGTTAAAAAAAAACTGAAACCTAAAAACAAGCCCATTTTAAATTAAATAAAAGTTGGAAGCAGTCAGCCTGCTTCCAACTTTTATTTAATTAAAAATGGGCTTGTTTTTAGGTTTTCAGTTTTTTTTAACTTAAGTTTTTTACCGCAGTAGGGTTTTTTAATTTTTTTAAATAACTTTTTTATTTCCAGCTTTTTAGTTTACAAATGTGAAAGATTTCGCAGACGATTTAGTTCTTGGTAGGTGTTTTTTACAATTTGTCACTTCGAATTGTTGCAATATGAAGCTGACTCAAAAACTACCCAAGCAAAGTTAATCAAATTTATATTGGACCACCCCCAAGGCAAACCCTATCCGTTAAAAATTTTTTTTTGAAATAGATTTACAATTGCCGGAGTTATCGCGTGACTCTTCCTTTTTGAAATCGGTTAAAAAGTGACGAGCTCTCTGCGTGTTTTGTTTCTCTCTCTCTGTGATCTTCAATCATTTCTTGTACATGATTTCCTGATGATGTGTTTTCTTTTAACGTCAGGCTAAAATGTGTCAAAGAGATGTCAGCAACAGAGGAGTGTGGAATTTAAGATAGGAACAAGCTTGTACGATACGACTACACACACAAAGCACGGCTAATAGAAATCTCTATTCCTAGACAGCACGTTTCGCCGAAAACTGTGTTAATAGAAAACATTGTTCGTAGATATCTCGGTTCATAGAAAGCACTGTTGACAGAGATCTCTTTTCATAGATAGCACTTCTTGCCGGAAACTTTGTTCATAGAAACCACTGTTTCCAGATACCTCGGTTAAAAAAGCGCAACGTAGGATGCAAGAGCGAGCGAAGGGCATCCCGAGGTTAGGTTTGGTTAGGTTACTTTAAACCCTTTACACAGAACGTGCTGTCTAGGAATAGAGATTTCTATTAACTGTGCTTTCTGTATGTAGGCGTATCGTACAAGCGTTTTTCTACCTTAGGTTCCACACTGGCAACAGAGAAGGGGGGCCTTCTAGGGCCGAAGCCTGCCGGGGCACCGGGATTGTCCGAAAGGTTTACCGCTACCCCGGAACATAAAGGGCTAAGCAACACGGGTGGGTTTTAGTTAGTAAGAATCTCTCTCTACCTAGAGCGGGAGGGGTCATTTAATGATTGCCCCCACTCAAAAAAGAAAAAGGCTAAAATGTTCAATTTACATCACATCATCACCATCTTCCTAATATCATTATCATCTAAGTGAGGTCGGTGGCATCTACGTCATCTTTATACATCTATATCTTTTACTATTTTCTGCCTTCGGCTTCGTCCGAGTAGATTCCAGGAGTCCAGGACAATGAGAAGCTTTTGTCCTTCCTCAGGATGCCATCTATCTACTTGCCACATGTTATCGAAATCCGTTCAGTGGTTTAGGCGTGAAAAAAGTTACTTTCATATTCCGATGGAGGGTAAGCCTGGTGATCTGTAATACAGGTTTTACCTACAACAGACACCAGTCTCTAATAAGTGTTACTTTGGCTTTGTACTGTGTTTGTGATAATGAGAGAACAATAAAGAATATTATTATTATTAAAAAAAAAAAAAAAAAAAAAAAAATAATAGTCCTATCAGCGCCCTGCGGTTTCGCCCGCATTAGTATCGACTAATGCGGGCGAAACCGCAGGGCGCTGATAGGACTATTATAAATATGTTCCCGATGTTCTCACTGGATCGATATCCAGTAAGAACATCGGGATAAAAACTATCCTATGTCCGTTCCCGTGACTCAGACTATCTCTATACCATATTTCATCTAAATCGGTTCAGCGGTTTAAGCATGAAGAGATTACAGACAGACAGACACTTTCGCATTTATAATATTAGTAGTGGATTAGTTCATCAGCATCATTTCAGCAGAAACTTTTACTGCTAGACCTAGACCTCATCCAAGCGTCACCACATCAACTAACTAATAGTGCTGTGGTTCTCTTATCATCATGACTATATACCTGGTTTACTTGAAAAGATGTTAAAAGAAAGTTTAAGTACGTGTGAATGATAATCTCGAAGATATTGTATAGAATTATCTGCGGTTTGCGGCTCCGACATACGATCTCTTGAGATATCGGGGGTTCAAATCCGGTTGAGTACCGGTGACTAACTCTACCTACCTTTATAGGTAGGTAGGTAGAGTCAAACGTCAGCTTTGCACTTTGACGTGTACGGAGTTAACAGATTTTGAAGATATTTTAAAATAATGATTTGTCCTGGTATATCATAATTTTATAGTAATAGTCCATTTATTTGTCTATAAAGTTTGTTTATAAAGTAAGTAGTTAGATATTCATTTTATTTTGAAATACTAATGTAAGTACCTATCACAGTCTCGTTTTCAATAGTTTTATGTAAATAACAATTAAATTATAAAACGTAAATAGCAGGTCTGAAAGTTTTTGAAACTTTTACACAAATCTGACCTGATTTCTTTTTTTTTTGTGTGATTATTATGTTCTATCCTGAGTGTGCAAGTCTTTTCTTCTTTTTGATATTTTACCTTTTTATATACCTTTTGTTTATGCCTTTTCTACCTTTTGGATGTACAGACGCCAGCACATCAAGCTACTACAATCTGTCAAATTTATTTAATAGATTTTCAACTTTATCGCAAAAGCATAAGGTTTAAAGTTGATTGCGAAAATTTGACAGTATCGGGTAGCTTGATGTGCTGGCATCTGTACATTGATAGACAGATTATATACTTTTGTTTCACTACCAAGAACCAGCGCATTGTTATTTCAGCAGTTAATACTGAGTACTTATATTTTTCTTTCTTTTCCTTGAAATCAAACTGATTCTTATTATTTTTCAACATTTGTTAAGCAGAATAGACAATTTTTCTTTCTTTCTTTTCTTTTTCAAGTAATAATAGCTAAAACAAACGAGCCCCTAGAAACGTTCCATGACTGAGAATTTTATAAATAAACGCCGAGAAATAAACAGTGGATTTCTTAGAGCGGAAAATATTTCTTCTTTCTTACTATATTTGATATATTTTTCCTTTTATTATTAATTGTTTATTCCATGAAAATATACATTAGACAGCATCCTGTCAATAACGACTTAGTTACGAGAACTCATTATAGCAAACAGATAGAAATCTATAAATATTAGACTTATTATGTGAATGCGATAATATTGTTTAGATGGAAAAATTATTGCAAAAAGCGTAGGTACTACTTACGTATAAATTATTTTCATTATGGAACAAGCCAAAATAAAATGTGGACCGTAGTCACTTCAATTAAATAGTAGCACAAAGAAGCAAATTAATTGGTGGAACCAATTAATTTTCGCTTTTTTTGTTTATAGTTGTGTCACGTAACGCAGCGTCCGATTCTGGCTCGAAACAGGCAAAAATTAAACAATAAATATAATTATGTGTGATATGAGGAAATATGAATCTACTATTTCACTGACCTGTCTATTTTTTTCCCTGTAAAATATGACACATTCACCCTAAAATAAGTTTGAGCTCTGATTCGATAGATGGCGTTGAGATCGAATTAGAAGTCGCATTGGTTTCGTTCCCAAGCGGAATATAAGGTCGACGAAGTAAAATTGAACAAGCTACAGGGTAATAGATATGTGATTGCAATGTCCGTTCAATAAATACACATAGTTTACTACAATTTTTGCAGAAGTCGACGGGGATTGTCCATCGACTTTATAAAATCTTTACATGTGACATGACACTTTAGTCTAAGTAGCCACAATGATCTGTTACCATACTGGTACTATACTTAGCTTGGGGCCACAAAATTATACAACGTTATAATTATAACGTTTATTCCTAACTAGTGTGTTTACATCAACGCGCCGATTTTGTCACTGTTTTTGAAACAAAAAACATACTAGAAATAATTTGAAAGCTCGTCTAAATTCGCTAGAATGTTTTATTTTATTTTACCAGTTTTATTTTACCAGAACTATTTTTATGTTAGCACATAAGATAGAAAGAAAGAAAATACGACGCAATAAAGAACATAAACAAAAAAATAAGAAAGGATTGGGGGAAACATGCGTCACATCCACGCAAAACGGCTATCGCTCAGCATTATGCTGCGACCCTATGCAAGACAGAGCCCCAGCGCTGTATTTCGGCGACAGCCGGCGCCGACGTATTGACGTCGTCCTGTGCAGCAAACAAATATTATATTAAATAGATCGACTTTTTTAGACCACCTTTATAGTACCTATGTATTACTAGAAACCGGCTCCCACAAGAAACCGTGCAATTCACAGAAATAAAAGTATCGTATTAAAATAACAAATGCATACCAATGGCAGTCGATATGACAGATAAAGAAATGGTGACATTAGCTAATACTTTAACTATTCTCATAACGTAAAGTTCATATTATTAAGACAGCAAACATATTATCATGACATACTTTATTGACGTGCTATTATGAAACAGTTTCATAAACTATAGAAGAATGGATAAAACTGTTGATTTATTTTCATGATTAACGCAGGAATTACTCATTCATTATTAGCATGCTTATGATCAATCTGTGCATGCTCAACTATTGCTCTGGCATTTAAGATGAATGGGTATTTGAGATCGCGAAATTCAAATTTTCTTACGTTTTTTGCCATTTGCAGGTCAGTGTCAGGTTGTATCTGATCAAAATATGATTCGCGACAATAACAGGAACATATTTAGAGAATTATAATCATTTCATACATCTTTCTAAGTTAGATTTCTACCATTAATTTTTCCAGAAGAGATTGGGGGTTGGTGGTAGAAATTTAACTTAGAAAGATATATTAATGATTCTAATGAGAAGCGCGATCACACAACCCTGGGGTTCTGTGTGATCGCGCTTCTCTTTCTTTTCTATGCAGTCCGACAGTGACCGCGCTTTAGGTCATATAAGCCCCTTAAGGTTTTCTATGTTGGTTGGATTAATGAGGTGTTCGTGGCTTAATAACAACAGCCGCACGGGTCGATTGTCGGTTAAGCAACACTTGCCGCGGTCGGTTCATGGATGGGTGGCCATCCATTACATATCGAGACCCCTCGATGCCTTGGAAAGCACAATAAGACGTTGGCCCTGGCTGACATTCGTAGATCTTTAGCAGCCGTTAAGGGTAGTTAAAAGCCCAAAAGTCTGACAACTAGCCTTACAAAAGGGTACCGCGTTACCCAGTAACTGGGTTGTGGAGGTCAGATAGGCAGTCACTCCATGTAAAATATGATTACGGTATTCATCTGCATACGGTTTGGCTGGAAACCATTTTTTTTTGTTTCCGGGGTGAATAATAATCCCTTGGATGTCTTTCGCCCTGTCAGATTTACTGACCAAAAACCACCCCGGTGTTCCATCTCACACTTACGCCGGGGGTCGCGAGAACGATCGATCCTTCCGCAACCCCCGACTGAGCCTGGAAACCAACCAACCAATAGTTGTGAAAAGGCTAGAAGTAGGTTGATGGAAACCTACTTCATGCGGTTTCCACACAGAACATCCTTAAGGCCCATCTTTCATCCACTTTGTCTCACAGAAGGTGACAGGTGATGATGACAGTTTTACACATTCATGTAACCTTTCCCCGCAGGTCAGCATTGCATCGCCGACTTAGGGAAGACTAACACTTGTCGGAAGCAAGAGGTCGTGTGACGTAACTCTGTGATCGTATCGCCAGTACAGCTGATCACAGAATTGTTAGACCATTAGAAATAGTATTATTTTTATTTTTAAGTTGAACATTACATTTTTTTAACGAAGCATAGAACTTGTTTTAAGGTTTTCTTATCATTCAGAACCCTGAAATGACGAGAAAAGCAGCTTCGATAATAATGTTTTTTTATGTCCAGAGAAGTTTTAAAACTATTATTATTATTTTTATCAAGATATTTCAAGTGAATGGTCTGTAATCACTTCCCATCAGCCCATTGGCTGTCTATCATTAAATGCATTAAAAAGATAAAATAATTATTTGAATGCATGAAATTTGGATATTATAATCAAGTAGTCGATTTGCGTCCCTATTGTTCATGTGTCCGTTTATTCGTCCGTCCGTACGTCTTTTGCGACTATTGTTGACTTTAACATAATCATCAGAAAAACATTGATTTCCAATTAAGCGCCTACCCGAAACAATTATATGCGCCAGCCCAGACGCCGTGATTATAACGACGCATCATAATTTTGAGCTTGCCGCCTGGATAATAAAATTAAAAATCAAGGAGACAAGGGCAAATTATCTCCTTGATACAGAAAGTCGAGAGAACTGACCGTTAGGGCACAACTTGAGAGAACTTGTATGTTTAGCTGCTGTGAAATGGGATAAAATGAGTTGGTTGAAAAAAAAAATTACTTAAGTTGGCTTTTAAAAAAACTTTTTCGCAGTACAGAAGTTAAGGGACTTTAGTAGTTTATAGTTAGTCTGTATGATTTTGGTTAGGTTTGGTAATTATATTTTTATTTTAATAGTATGTTAGTTGATTTAGTATAAGATTTAAATCCTATGAATATATTTTTATCCTCTTTAATAAACCCAATGACGACTACCATTATAATAAAATATTATAATTAAATATAAAAGACTGTTTTTCAAATTGTGATTTTTGTCATAATATTACATCCTTTATTTAATTGTATGTACATATAAATTATATTTTTAAATATAAGAATATAAAAACAATTAAAAATATAAAAAATAGTAGCGGTATCGGGAACAGGGTCCAAGCTACCGGCGGTCAGGGCTTGTCATAATTATTGTTACCCCACTAAGATATACCTACACAAGCCTTTTGGCATCTCACTTCTTCCAAAGTCCTAGATGTTTTATATAACTGAGCGTTGAGTAAGTTTAACCCGCACTCTAGCTAAACTCTCGAGACATGTCTAACACAAATAGAAGATAGTTTACGATTGAACTGATTTACTTATCTAAGTCTATCCCATCTACGGCCCTAAAAATTATATTTATTATTTTCTTGTTCAAAGACATCTTGAAGAATAAATCTGTTATTTAGGTAGTAGGTGGGTAACGTAACGATTATGTTAGTCTCAATTTTGTGTTTTTCTTTCATTTAGATTTTTATCGAAGACATTTAAAATAAAATTGCTCTTGTTTAATTTTCAGTAGTGATATTTTTGCTAAAACGATGACGATTTTCGAGGGGCCCGTGGCTAAATAATAACAACCGCACAGGTCGATCGATCAGGTTAAGCTACGCTTGCCGCGGTTGGTCTGTGGATGGGTGACCATCTTTACATACCGTGACCCCTCCGTGCCTCGGAAAGCACGTTAAGCCGTTGGTCCCGGCTGTCATTTGTGGATCTTTGACAGTCGTTACGGGTAGTCAGAAGCCCGAAAGTCTGACAACCAGTCTTACCAAGGGATATCGTATTACCCAGTAACTGGATTGTGGAGGTCAGATAGGCAGTCGCTCCATGTAAAATACTGGTATTCAGCTGAATCCGGTTAGACTGGAAGCCGACCCCAACATAGTTGGGAAAAG
This sequence comes from Mesoligia furuncula, assembly GCA_916614155.1. NCBI lineage: Eukaryota > Metazoa > Arthropoda > Insecta > Lepidoptera > Noctuidae > Mesoligia > Mesoligia furuncula. The sequence goes on along the minus strand of OU744790.1, from coordinate 2,863,720 downwards.
GCTAGGCAGATGATGATGATGATGACGATTTTCTGAAATTCATGTAGGTACATAGTTAATGACAGCAACTCATATATAGAGTAAAAGTAAACATTAGGCTTTAACACTTGTGTTAATCACTGTACATCTGTAATCTCAACACCGTCGATGAGGAGAAATTGTGCGAATGTCGTGAATGGAATCAACATTACATGCAGTTGAAGCTGAGCGGCTCAAGCGGTGAGAGCGAGCGGAGTGAGCTGAGCGGTAGCTTAGCTTTCCGAAAAAAAACACAGCCAAGAAATTAAACACTTAATTCATAAAGGTAGTGACAGTTAAATTATCTGCAGTGCTTGCTAATTTTTGGTTCCGGTTTTTAACAGCCTTCCAAGAATTGTATGTTTTTAACGAGGTACAATTCACTTCATGGACTTGACTAAAACGTAATTACAATTATTCCAAAAAATCTGTATCATGTGTTCATGACAGTATTTTCATGAGAAAGTAAAATAAATAACGACTAGGTACTTTAGTATTTTTTTTATTCTAGTTTCACCGTCTTCATTTATAATTAGATAATGTAGGTAGGTATACAAACAAAAAAAAACATTTTTTTATCCCCAGTTTTGTAGAAATGGCTATACATCAAGCTATACCTTTCCAGTTTTAGCTGGCCTTGCATTGTATAGGTTTTTCGTACAATCAGAAGTCAGCATAAACTGGTTGCGTACACTAAAGTCAAAAGCTAACAAGAATTCTTGCATTCTAACAAAACATTTTTCCTTTGGGATTTGCTGTACATTCTTCTCCATACGAAACTACCATTTGGAGCCTATAAACAAGTTATGTCAAATAATTTTTTTCACGTCGGCCACCCTGCTTGAAAAAAAAATGATTTGATTTTGACTTTACAAAAATTCAGCAAAAAGCACTTTTTATCGTCAAAATTTACAAGATAATAAAATTGTTTATAGGCGCCAGATGGTATTTCAGAAACTCGCTATATCTTATGTCTTGTACAGAAAAATATATTCCTTGATGCGTACTTACGCAATGTATTCAAGATTCTAAGTCGAGTTTACGCAACGGCCGCGCGGCTCTTATTATAAGTACATGATGAGTACGGACGGCACACACCGGTAGATCTGCATAGTTGATTAACAGCAGGTCTGGCACTACCGTGACGTAATAACGAGGTTTTATATAAAGAGTACAGGTAAACTTTACCTACTTTTATTCCTGTTAACCCCGATTACTTAGAAACGTTTATGGGAAATTGGCCGAAGTATGCAATAAACAGCGGAGAACAACTGTTACTATGGAGAGACTTGTAGTAGGTAGTGGGATGTTCCAGGTTGAAAAAAACAAAACACACACAGAAGCGAAAACAAAACACAAATAGAATACTTTGCCTTCACTAACTGACATAGGTACCTACCGAGGACAGCCGAACACATCCGAAGCAGGTATTTTTTTTTATTGTCTTATAGACAAAACACGCGGGTGTCGCTTACGGTAACAGTGGCGTGAGTTCAATGGTTTTTTCCCATCTCAAAAAATGCCCATTGTGTAAAAAAACATACTTACTTGGTCAAGGAGAATGCAGAAGTGAAAAATTCTTTGCAGTATCAAAAATTTAAAACTCATAATTTGTAAATTACATTATACAGGGTGGCAGAAAGATCCACGCGCAAACTGTAACCACAGACATCAGCACATGATGTGAAGGCTCCTACACACATGCCGGCGGCACAGCCGGCGGGTTTTGCCGCGCGGGTGTGCCGCCAGCATCATTTCAGTTGTGCAGCAAGCCCGGAGGCTCAAATACCCGCCGGGGATGCCGCCGGGCTTGTTGGCGGCATGCCCTTTGAGCCTTTAGACTTACTAGTGTAGAATTTTTGTGTAGGTCATTAAAAAATCTGCTGCTTCGTTTCATCATCATATTCAGCCTAAAATGTTCCCACTGCTGGGACACAGGCCTCCTCTCGGTGAGAGGGAATGTAACAAGTCTTCGAATTTTTGGTTCTAGGACATGCCGGTTTCCTCACGATGTTTTCCTTCACCGTTTTGAGAGCTGTGGTGATAAAATAATTTACACAAAGTAAAGCGCCTGTCTGGGTTCGAACCTACGACCTACAACTTGCAAGTCGCGGCCGTTAGCACTTGACCACCGCTGTTTCATAGAAAAACGCAATACGTACACGGTCAAAATGTATGGAACAGCAATTTATCACTACATAGTATAAAACAAAGTCGCTTCCCGCTGTCTGTCTGTCTCTATGTATGCTTAGATCTTTAAAACTACGCAACGGATTTTGATGCGGTTTTTTTAATAGATAGAGTGATTCAAGACGAAGGTTCATATGTATAATACATGCACATTATAGTAGAGAAAAGCCGAGAAATTCAAAGATTTGTAATGTGATGTCGTACCAAACATATTTTTGTGCGCTTGCATTGCAAACGCTGGCTAAACCTTACGAGATAGATCAAATTAATGTACTACAGAATTGTATCTCTTAAAAATATCGATAAAATGTCCGCGATGGTATATGTTTATCCCCTAAGGATAACCCACAATAATCATTTTTATCTATTACATATTACAAAAAAATATGGGTTATTTACCAACCTATTTTAAACAATACAGTATCATTCCTTATCCAATTAAATACAAACAATACATTGTGCATTTCATGGAGATCAAAATTGTCCTTTACAGCATATCATTAAAATTAATATCTTAGAAGATATCAGAGATTTAAAAAGCGGGGGCAGAACGGCTGGCGGGGCGGTACAAAGTTCGACTTAGGGACGAATTTCCACTTAGGGTGCTTATTCAGAATTATGTACCGTCACTCAACGCACCTAAGGAAGTGTTCACTTCAAAAACACCTAACACGGTCCGGCTAATTAATTATTCCACTTCTATTCTACCTTCATTTCGGAAAGATAAAAAATGCAATCCGAATAGAATACTTAAACACACTTATTTTCTTTTGAGGAACCTAAAGAAAACTTTTCTTCTGCTCCTCCACTCGTTCGATCTTTCGCAAGCCCGCGGGTCCGCCTTCCAGCTTTGACCGAACTTAGTAAAGAAAACTGAATAAAGGATGAACACTAAGTGCCAAACACAAATTTTTTTTTTTTTTTGAGTTCCGTGCCTCAAAAGGAAAAACGGAACGCCTATTCGCTTCGTTGTCTGTATGTCCGTCACTCAAAACCCAACTGAATAAAGGATGAACACTAAGTGCCCAGCACTAATTTTTTTTTTTTTTTAGAGTGCCGTACTTACCTCAAATGTCTGTGTGGTGCCGGACTTAAAGAATTGCACCACCCCTTACTTCCCGTGGGTGTCGTAAAAGGCGACTAAGGGTCTTACCAGAGAATGGGCAGCAGCGTTCTCTATTTATTCCACCATCATACCATACTGCGATCGCCAACCCGCCTGCCAAGCGTGTCGATTATGGCAAACCACCCCCCAAAATTGGGGGAGGCCTATGTCCAACAGTGGACGTCTATCGGCTGAAACGACGACTTACCTCAAAAGGAAAAACGGAACGCTTATTCGCTTCATTGTCTGTCTGTCCGTCAGCCAAAACCCTTTTGAAGAACGCGTGGCTCTGCAGCCCTGTGGCTCCAAGCAGCTGCTTGGAGCAGTGAAAAAATCAAAGTTCTAAGTCAACGCAATCAAAAGATACGGGCGTTTCCATCATCTGCCTAGCCTTTTCCCAACTATGTTGGGGTCGGCTTCCAGCCTAACCGGATGCAGCTGAATACCAGTATTTTACATGGAGCGACTGCCTATCTGACCTCCACAACCCAGTTACTGGGTAATACGATACCCCTTGGTAAGACTGGTTGTCAGACTTTCGGGCTTCTGACTACCCGTAACGACTGTCAAAGATCCACAAATGACAGCCGGGACCAACGGCTTAACGTGCTTTCCGAGGCACGGAGGGGTCTCGGTATGTAAAGATGGTCACCCATCCACAGACCAACCGCGGCAAGCGTAGCTTAACCTGATCGATCGACCTGTGCGGCTGTTATCATTTAGCCACGGGCCCCTCATACGGGCGTTTATGTTCCGAAATTAAAACCTATAGGTTACTTCCCGTTGACCTAGAATCATGAAAAAGAAGCGATGTTATGTAGCACAAGTAGGTAAAGGTAAAAATCCTAAAACCGCCAATTTTTTCTTTTTAATATATACATACCTACAAAGTACGGAGCCCTCTCGGTGCGTGTTTCCGACTTGACCGGTTTTTTTTTTTTTGTAACAAAGGAGAGACGAGACTTGTAAAGTTGAATTTTCTGCACAAAAACTAAGAATAGAATATGGGAAGCCGAAGCAGTGTTCTTCAGATAATATTCTTATTTTCTTTTCAACAAAGTCAAAGGCAACAATGCAACGTGTTGTCTATTGTTGAGTACTTACTTAGCACTACGTGGAAAAGCAGTGTAGACGGTAAAATAATGAAACATCTAGTTTGTAAAACAGTTTCCTAACAGTTCTCTAGAAAATATATTTACGAAACACCCAGGGGAATTATAGAGTACACAAAACGCTCCGGTTTTGCTTGACTGACTACAATATAAAAAGTCAATAGAAATTTCTGAAGGAAGATTTTTAAAATTACATTTTAATGAAGTTCAAAGTGAACTCTACACCAAATCACTTTATAACCTTACTTGCTCTACAAGTCAAACCATACGAGTATAAAGATTTAAAAAACAATTCAGTGATAATCAACCCCTTTGATAAAAGTAAAAATGATTTCGAGCACACAGGTCAATCGATCAGGTTAAGCTACGCTTGCCGCGGTTGGTCTGTGGATGGGTGACCATCTTTACATACCGAGACCCCACCGTGCCTCGGAAAGCACGTTAAGCATTTGGTCCCGGCTGTCGTTCGTGGAACTTTGACAGTCGTAACGGGTAGTCAAAAACCCGAAAGTCTGACAACCAGTCTTACCAAGGGGTATCGTATTACCCAGTAACTGGGTTGTGGAGGTCAGATAGGCAGTCGCTCCATGCAGCAGCTGCAGCATGTCGCAGCTGCATCCGGTTAGACTGGAAGCCGACCCCAACATAGTTGGGAAAAGCCTAGGTAGATGATGATGATTTCGAGCAGCCTTGAAACTCTTGATCTTCTTGTTCTCTCGTATCGGCACGATCTTAGTCGGAACAGCTCATGTGATTATATAATCTGGCTAGGGTCCGCTGTGCGTACAATAGGTCGGCCGACATTGTATTCTGGTTCACTGTGAAGCGCTGCGTGTCGCGGGTTCGATTCCCGCACGGAACAAATATTTGTATGACCTACAAGGAGTTGTTCCTGGTGTGGCTGTTTGTGAATGTGTGAGTTTAAATGTTTGTAAACGCACCCACAATACAGGAGAAATTCCTAGTGTGGAGCAAAGCTTTAAAAACAAAAACAAAACAAAGACAAAGAAATACATCAAGTACTTTTTAGACCTTATCTGCTTACACAGACTGACATACAGACGCGACAACAATACACACACAATGTTTTAAATGTTTCTCTTAGAGATGTTTTTCTTAGATGAAAAACATCTTTATTCTTTTCTGCTTGAAAATTAATACAATAGGCGTGACGACAGTATCAAATAATCAAAAATTTAATGATGTTAGGGGAAAATACATATTAAAAGGATTTTAGTAAACAGTGATTTAGTTTAATTTAAAAACTTGAGATTAATCGGATTTTCACTAAAATAAAAGATTAAAATACTGCAGTCGGCCATTTTAACTGAAACACCAATCACAGCGCATGACGTCACGCCTATGTAAACATCACTGTGGTTCACAGAGTACACTATAGATAGTATGCTGACAACATTTGATGTTTACCTAGGCGTGACATCAGATCCGACGCCATGGCACTGTGAGCTGTTTTCGCGCCCTATTGAAAAAATATTAGAAAAATGGCTTCAAACTTCGTTAAATTTTAGTTTATTACAGAAATATAGGGTTTTCGTAAATAGTAAATGTGTACGTACATTACGGAATTGGATTTGAAAATCATTCGTCATGCCTATTATCCTTCATTAGACTGGAGAGGTGCAGCCAATTAGTATTATAATCCGTATTGATTTAAAGGGTGTAGATTGTTTTGATTGGAAACAAAGTCTTAGCAACCTACCTATTATTAAGAGCGTCTACGACGTACGACATTTCATACAAACTATCAAGCCCTTGTTTTTCGAAATGAATGAACCGATTTTAATGAAACTTCATACGCATAAGCAGGATACAAAGGTTTAAAAAGTTGCTTAAGAACATTTTTTTTAATCTCTAATGTGACGACGTTATTGTGGACGTTCACATCTACGTCCATACAATTTATGTACATTTACGTGTACGTTTTAACGTTATCGTGGACGGAAAACTTAAAGCTACTTCAAATATATCCACACATTTCACTTCCCTGTGTTATCGTGACGCCGGACGTCATAACATCGCCCCTTTAGACATTATAGAAGCTTACATTAAGTAAGTACGACAAGTCAAGTTACTCTTCAAGATTATAAAACAGACCAAAGAATGATGTAGTCAGACAGGAACCGATCTAATGGTGCAGTTGGTATGATAACATGACAAATATGCGTTATCGAGGCACTTATGTAGGCGATTCCTTAATTCCAGGTAACTAACGCTTATGGCATAAATTGTTGCACAGCTGTTACGATTTGTTCCAAATACGGTAAGTGGCGTTAAGTGGCATTGCGATTGCACTTGCTTACAAACATCTCACCGTCGAATTTAATGAGTTACCTAAAGCAATAAAAAATACTTTCTTATTTTCAACTCTTAAATAACTGTAAGTACAACCTCGTAAAGTGGGGCTATCTCGACAGTACCGCAGCAGGGTGTGGAAGTGGAGCAGTGTGACCCTGTGCCCCAAAAAATACAGCCGTAGTGACCTCTGCACTGCCACCGAAGATGCCGCGGAAGCAAAACAAAGAAGTAATAACTTTTTAGTATAATATACCTCTCTGCAACTTCTTGTATTCATTACGTATAAAAAATTATTTCATTAAATGTGTATTGGTGAAATATACCTACCTCTGCCTTAATGAAAATCAGAAGCGTACGGGGTGTAGGTACGCTTCTGATTTTGCCTTAACGTAAAAATCTGTTCATAAAAGAAAGGTTATAAAAAACAGTACTCAAAACGTTAAGACGACACCGACCGCGCAGTGGCGCCCTCATCGTTTGTTTGGTTATTTCTTTTATTTTAAAATGAAAATAAACACGTTACGTTGTGCTCCACAAGATTAAACGATTAAACGGTTGTTTAGTTTAGTTAAAAAAAGGTTTTTTTTTGTCTTTTTTTTGGTGAGTCTTGGTAATCTGTCTGACAGATGTTCGTAAGTACAGATATCAGGGGGCCGAAAAAGGCCACTTTTGCAGAACTATAAAAGGATAACATAATGGACAGTTAGGTAACTGTTAATCGTATCAAATCCCATTGGTGAAGCATTTTTTTTTTTTGTCTGTGCTAAAATACCAATCAATCCAATCCAAATCCAACCCCAATCTCTTTGATTGTACCAACAACGTAGTGCAGCGAAAAAAAGAAAAACACGGACTGTCTTGGCCATAAATTATAATTCATAATGTTATCCTTTTATGATTCTCCAAAGTGGCCTTTTTAGGCCCCCAGTTCCGCAAATGATTCATCAAACTTTGTCTTCATATTTTTAAGGCGCCACGCCATTGTGGAAGAGATATGTTTATTTATTATAGTATAGGATCTTTCTAAACTTTGCATCTTCCTAAATATAAAACTACCACCACAAAATACCCGTGCCGGCCATCACAAAATCCCGTCATACCTATTAGCTAGAAATACAAATATAAACTGGAAGGCTCAATTTTCGATCCAATCGGGACATGTTAGGTACACCACCAGTAACGGACGAATGTTACATCAAAGTAACATTTCAATTACGCGCTGTCTACAGCAAGTCAATACCAACGGGTAGGCTGTAATTGCAACCGGCTAACAAAAAAGTGTGTCCATCAAACGAAACCCGCTGAATATAAATATTTTGAAACATCAAATCAAACATACCCCATGTTTGATCTGATGTTGGTACCAGAATAGTTATTGAACAGAGACTATAAGCTTTATGCTTTTAGTATTGGCTTCGTCCATCTGGAATTTCTCAGTAGAAGCCCGGAGTCTGGGTTTGTACCCGGTTGATGGGAAATATAAGCTCGTAACTGGCGAAATGTGGGTATACAACATTATTTTTAGTATAAGCAAAACCCAAAACACGTGTCTAGTATTTTTATGTAAAGAATGTATGTACAAAATTTCAAAACTGTATCATGAAAAATTACAAAGTTATAAGCTTGTTAAGTTACCTGTTTGTCCGTACAAAAAAAACATGCTCACCCGCGCTGCTCAGTCTTGCGCTCATTGATAATAGTAGATACCTAGGTACCTAACCGTTCGGCGCGGAGATTGGATAACCTACTTAGTGTCGTTGTTTTTTAAATATTTTTGTTAGGTACTTATTCTGAACAAACTATATTCAAGTTTCGCATATATACTAAAAATAACGTTGTATAATGGGTGCACCTCTGCTTAACAATTTCGGAAATACCTAAATACCTACAGGCGTGATTTTATGTTTTATGTTACCAAGAGATTATAACCCCCCCCCCCCCCCCGGTTTGCCAAAATCGCCACGCTTGGCAGGCGGGTTGCGGGTTGGCGATCGCACTATGGTATGGTGGTAGAATGCATAGAGAACGCTGCTGCCCATTCTCCGGTACGCCCCTTAGTCGCCTTTTACGACACCCACGGGAAGTATGGGGTGGTGCTATTCTTTAAGACCGGCACCCCACAGACAAAGTTATAATATTATAACGTTGCTAAATTGAAGACAACTCTGACGTAGGATGACAACTGAATAGACTGGTTCATACCAGTCTATTCAGACACGAACTGACACGTTGCTTGAGGTAGCAGCGCGGTGCGGGAGGGGTGTGGTGACGTGATGCGAGAGCTCAGTCATTCGTCAATTTGTGACAACTATCACCCCTCCCGCACCGAGTACCTTCGGCAACGTCTCTGTTATGCCGTCGACCTATAGTCTGACTTGACTGGTTTAACAACTATCGCAGAAATCACTAAATTCACAGCGCACATTTTACTAGCTTTATCCTATGGCATGACTAAGTGCGTAAACGGAAAAATGCTCCCTAGCGGACCGGTGAGACTAAACACGATTGTAATAAAGTTAGGTCTCTGTTCGTTAAAAAAAATACTTTTCAAACTATTGCTATTTACAAGATATTATACCATTAAGGACTATTTAGATGACAAATCAATAGAAGCTGAAATTTGTAAGCTAGATTAATTGACATCGCTGATGTGAATACATTTGCACGCCATGTTATGGCAGGATATGCTGAAACAAATTCACTGTAACACCTTATGTACCATATTCTAGCAAATAATTTTTTTTTTTGATTTGTTTCGATTATTATTATATTCGGCTGATGACAAAGTTGTGTAAAAGAAAAATACGTCTTTTCGCAGAGTAAACTCAGTCAGTTGGTCGTTTGCGTTCCTCTGTTTTCTCCCTTGCTAATGATACTAGCCCAAATATTTTTAAATGATATAATGTATATCTACCACTGCCATGTTTCTATGATTTGTTTTTTTGGCGTAATTATATTATTTATACAAAAAAATATACTTAGTATGAACGCCAACGACCGCGTGACTGTGTTTATTTTCCTCCTATGACCACTTTTACTAAAATCAAATTATTGAACGCATAATGCGTTCAATTATTTGATTTTAGTAAAAGCATTTTGCGAATATTGTCACTTTCTTTATTTCTATGTTGCTAAGCTACATAAAGATGCAAAGAACAAGGTACAAGATACATGTTTCACTTATGTTCCCCGGAAACAGTCGACGATATACAAAGTAATTTTGGCAATGCATTTTTTTCAAAAGCTGCCCTGCGGAGCCAGACGCTGTCACGGTAAAAATAGAATCAAAAAGCCAACCATATTGGTACTTTGGCAGCGGGGGACGAGAAGCTTTTAATCAATGTCCACATAGATACATATAGACCTCGTCCTGACAGGGACGCAAAAACGTAAAGCCGTCCGTCCATTTGATCGAGCAAAGCAACAATAGATTCCCGATTAATTCACGTCCTACCCTTCACTAGACAGGCCACACAACATTTCCATTTACTCGCTCAGTCCGCTCAAATAGCACAGTCAGTCTAAAGGCCCGTCAATATTTCGTCTGCCACGAGCATAATGTAATCAGGTTCGTGGATTTTGTGCTATGTGCAACCGCGTCAGTGTTGCACCGTGGCTTTGAATAGACCCTTTTGCGGACCCCTTTCTGAACTGCTAGTGATGTATACTATGCGAAACAGTTTTGATTACATCCTTTGAGGATCAAATATTCGTTCATTTGAGTTCTATATTTTGGTCGAAACCAATACAAACCACACTGTATACCACGAAAACAAACAGACGCCAGTCAGAAGCCGAAGCTTTCGACTGGCGTCTGTTTGTTTTCGTGGTATACAGTGTAATAAGTGAAATTAGTTTTCATACGAAGAAAAAGATATGAAAATAAACAGATGGCGCTTTTTATTATGTAAAAAAAGTATTTTCAATCATGTTTCTTTTTGTTAAGCTTTTTTAGCTTGTTATATTGTTGGTATCGTCTCCTTTTTGATCGTCTCCAATTTGATTCCCCACATAGTCATGGTAATCGTTTTTAAGACATTACTTATTTTGACGTCTAAAGTTTGCAATTTTTTTTTGTTTATAAACAAAACCTTGTCTATAAACATGGCGACCTAGAGTCGATACACACCTCACGTATTAAAACCGATTCAGCCGCTACAGGATGCTTGGAATCCCACATACAAAGACACATAGATACTGCGTGATAAGCATAACCATGTATTTGTTTTCGCGTATTTGGAAAAAAACAAAACAAAAGCAAATATTATAAAAAAAGTAAAAATCAAAATAACGAACCAGAGAGTTTCCGATATTCACAGTTGTCGGTTTTCAATAACACCGGGTGTGCCGGCGACCCATGCAGGTTTGTATTGAAAACCGGGGCCCTTGCAATTATTAGCAGTATTGTTTCCTCCCGCATTCATTCCCAACCCCAGGAAATTCTAGCAACACGCAACGCCACGTAATATGAGTAGGTACAGTCCGTGAATAACAAACTAGCTGTTGTCTCCCGCGTTCCACCACATGCCCAAACGTCAAGCAAACAGTAGTTTAATTTTAATTGGACCGACGAAAGTTATCCGACTCCAACAAAAGAAACCCTTCAATTAAAACCATATTCATTAGGGTTCCGTACCAAAATGGTGAAACGGAACCCTTACGGTAAGACTCAGTCTGTCTGTCTGTCTGACTGTCTATCTGTCTGTCTGTATGTCTGTCACAGCTGGATATCTCAAGAACTACTAATGCTATCAACTTGAAATTTGGAATAGTTTTAGATGACGTTTGCTCAACTATTTTGCAAATAAGAAAAAAATAAAAATATATGTATATTGACTGTCATACTGAACTTCGAAGTTCAAAATACCGATGTACTGTATTCATAAAGTTTAAAATTACGAATTACGTGAGTTAGAAGGTACGCTATAACGAATTACTTGATTTAGAATGGTCATGATCGCGATGTACGGAACTTCGAAAGTTTGTTATGACGAATTACTTCATTGAGAATGTTCATCATCGCGATGTACGGAACTTCGGAAGCTTGCCCTGATGAATTACTCAATTTCGAATGATCATTTTCCAATTTCGTAATTAGACACTATTTTTCTTGTTAGTAATTGATGTGTATTAATAATATGCATAACAAAATTGAATAATGGATTCGAAAAATAAATAATTACGAAATTATAAATTGCTATTGTGCATAAATGCAGTGCCTACATTTTGGTTCTCGATAGTGATCATTCGAAATTGAGTAATTCGTCATAGCAAACTTTCGAAGTTCGGTACATCGTGATGATGAACATTCTCAATGAAGTAATTCGTCATAACAAACTTTCGAAGTTCCGTACATCGCGATCATGAACATTCTAAATCAAGTAATTCGTTATAACGTACCTTCTAACTCACGTAATTCGTAATTTTAAACTTTATGAATACAGTACATCGGTATTTTGAACTTCGAAGTTCAGTATGACAGTCATGTATATTTTTTGCAACAGGGACTGAAAGGGGGTTTGAAAAATTCGAAGTGGGGCTACTAGGTCTTGTGGGGTATCATATGAAAGAGCGCAGTCTGCACATTCTCAAACATTTTTTCTTTTTTTTTAGGCCGCATAGTTTTCGACTTTTGATGAAAAATGTAAAAAATATACCGTCCCACCCCCCCTGTATCTCCGAAATCACTTTTCAGAAATCATCAACAAAAGTAACATTAGTTCCACTATCGTTCAAGAAATGGCGCTGACCTAAGACTGCAATATTCTACACCGCAGTGCGCAGTGTTAAAATTCTGTAACGAATATAGGCCTCGCTGATGAAACATAATGACGCACACTCGATGCGCGAGTCCGACTCACCCTTGCCCGGTTTTAAGATTGAAATTGGTGTCACTTCTAAAAAAAATGGAACCAGTACATAATAACATCGCCATCATTTCTCCTTCAGGGCGCCCACTGCTGTATATAGGCCTTCCCTAAGCTTCGTCAAACCGCCAGTTTCATGCACTGCATTTACCGTATATAATATACTGAGTTTCAAATCTTTAGGATATGAATATCTAATCTAACTAGCCAGTACTGTCCCACTGCTGGGCAAAGGCTTCCCTCTCCCTTTTCCACACAATTCTGTCTTCTGCTAGTGCCGGCCAGTCCTTACGGTAGGATCAAGCTCGTGCCGCCATCTTCGTCTTGACCTGCCGCGATGGCGTAGTGCGTTTAGTGGGACCCAATCCAATCGGTAGTTCTCTTAGCCCAATTGTCATCTGATCTGACATGCGGCAAACATGTCATGAATATCTAGGTACCTATTGTAAATGCTGGGACGCCAACGTCGCCCCTTGCGGACGTGGGCGCCAAAGGCTGCAACACAGTTTTTAAATTAAAGTAGCTGTAAACGAACACAAAAATATAGTGAACCAGTTTTTGTTCCAATGATATGGTAGTTGATATATTTTAATGTTCGATTCCCGGATCGAGCAAAGTGTTCTTGGGTTTTTCTATCTGGAATTTCTCAGTAGAAGCCCTGGATTTGTACCCAGTTGATGGCTATAGGCTTAAATTGTCGTTAATATTGTTGATTGTTACAAAAGTAGTTAGTTTTCCACTCTGCAAATTGGCATTTTGTTTTTGTTTGATTGTTATTGTTTTCACGTTTTGTTGTGCTAATGCCAGTGTCGCGGGCGCATTTTGTATTGATTTGTATTGTCAATGTCAAATATGTCAATTATTATTGTGTGTAGTCTGTCTTTGGCATAGATATAATCTTTGGTGCCTGGCTCTGACATCAAGCAGTGAACAAAATTGTCAACTTTTTTTAAGCTTGAGTACGAGGCTTTTTACTACGTTGTGTGTGTATATTTTGTCTTTTTTTTTAATTGTTTATTTGCAATGTGCGTTTTGTTTGTGCAGAAGAAACAATTTTTCTTACTTTCTTTCTTTTTCTATAGGCTCGCCGCCTATTACACGGGACTTAAACATGATTGGCGAAATGTGGGTGTAGGTTATAGACGCCAGCACATCAAGCTACTAAAATCTGTCAAATTTCGTTTATAGATTTTCAACTTCATGACTAAAACATAAGGTTCAAAGTTGATTGGGAAAATTTGACAGTTTCGAGTAGATTGATGTGCTGCGTCTGTACTATAAGTAGATACACTTCTGCGCAACTGTCCGGGGAAACATGGCGTGATGATATGATAATATTGATTTCAATTTAAAGAAGATTCAATCCAAAATCAGCTTACAGAAAACCATCTGAACATACTATTCAACAAGTGAAACTAAATTAAACCTTATACCATTACGTAAAAGGTTATAATTCGTCACACGAACAATAATTAAGACAACTCATCTCATTTTTTCTCGACCATCAATAAAGGAGTTTTTATTGTAAATAATGATCTTCTGCCTTGACAGCAGTTAATTAACACTCGTATCGTTACATAATAAATTGGAATCCATATTGTTTTCCATTAATATCTGACCTCGGGCGGTGTCGGGTTGGATAACTAGTTTACATTGTATAAACTTTCGCTGTTTCTTCGTCTGCCGGGGGGAATCTGACGAATGCGACTGTTGTATATTTTCGCTGATAATAATTTCTATAATCCGAGTAACCATGAGACTCATATATAGTGTTTATACACTCTTTGTTTCCAATAATGTTTTAGGGGCTTACATGACCAAAAGCGCGGTCACTGTCGGACTGCATAAAAAAGAAAGAGAAGCGCGCAACCCTGGTAATTTATTGCAAAATATGAAGCGATAATTGCTACTTACAAAATCTATTGTACGGACTTGAAAATTAAAACACTAGTCCTTTAGTATGTTGCTTGTAGCATAATCTGACAAAAAATTAGAATGATTGTATGTATATTAGTGTGGTTTTTATTGTAAAAGAAAGTTTTTAGAGGTATCTTCATGATTTTTTCTATCGTGTTAAATTAGTTTTATTAAGTATGTTTTCAATACACTATCTACCTAGCATATATCCTGAAGAACATCATATATTTTTCTGATTTTGTTTAATGTAGTCGAACATATACTTTTATTGTTTCTAAAACTTGCATTTTTTGCGTTTAGGTCCTAAGCCCCTTAATAAAACTTATTACGCAAGGGCTAAATCGAGGTGACCTGGACGAAGTGGGAGAAACCTTTGCTCAGCAGTGGAACACAAAATAATCGTAGGTTTTGTAGGTAATGAAAAATGCCTAGTTTACAATGTAAAAAAAACGGCGGTTGACAAGGTTACATGATTTCAAGTGCCTGATTTTACCGTCAAATATACATACAACAAAAAGGAACAACAAACAAGTGCGTGTCGGGCCACGCACAGTGCAGAGTTCCGTAGTAGCCCGTTATCACACTATAGTACGATTCTGTTATTCTTTATTCTGAATATAATGAATATATGAAACGGTAAAGATATTAGGAGTTAATGGTTATAATAACATTATACGACAAGGGTGTCCTGAGTAAAACTATAACACATAACGTAACCACGGAAGTCATACCTTGCAAGAAAATCTTAACACCGCGATCTACAAAACTGACGTCACGGCACAACGCCATCTGTTATCGAATAGCGATACTAAACACAACCAAATATTGATTTTCGAAGATAATTATTTAAACAGATTAGGAATTAACTAATAAGAACCACTTTCTTCCTTGTAAAGCTAAAAAATAAGAGTACGATTGCTGCCTATATAGGAATGCCTCGAATGAAAGCGTTACCCAATGGTACAGCGCCATCTAGCGGCAGTATTGTGAAACTTATGATAATTTATTATGGTTTTTTTTGTTTTCTTATTTTATATTTTAATTTTTAATGCAAGTCTTTACCCGTCATAAACAAGCAACTACTTTAACGATTTTGTATTTGGTACAAAATTATCTAACACCCAAGTTCAACGACTATTACTGCTAAACTAATACAGTTATCTTAACCGCTATAGTTTTGCTTTAAAGTTCATGAAATGCACTATCATCGTGAATTTTTCCCGATTTTTCAAGCCAGCAGTTTAGCTTTTAGGGGACGCCCTACTAGAACAAAAACTTGCACTTTAAAGTTTAATATTTCGTAAATGGAGCATTAAATCGAAAAATAATTTTAGCAACCCCTAAGTCATTTTTTAAGACCTATTCAACGATATCCCACATGATGGGGTCGACGACGAAAAATATTCAGCCCCACTTCACATGTAGGGGAGCTACCCTAAAAAATTTTTTTTCCCAAAATTTTAGTTTACCACTTTGTCGGCGTAATTGATATACACACACCTACAAAATTACAGCTTTCTAGTACTAACGGTCTCTTAGCAAAATCTCGGACAGACAGACAGCCGGACATGACGACACTATAAGGGTTCCTTGTAGGAACTACGGAACCCTAAAAAGGAGGTTTACTGACACTTTAAAGTTCCTGTGAGAACCACGGTGTAGCACACAAAACTTGCTAACAAACTAAACTATAGCTGTAACTACTGAGTTAACAACTATTGATACCTTTTTAGAACTTCGGTTATTAAAATGTCATATTCAGTAGACCTGTGAGGTACGTAAATATAAAGCATAATTAATCAGCCTATAGGCGAGTAAATAACTTTAAATACCTGGGGCACATTCTTACCGACGACCTTAATGACAATGTGGACATAGAGAGGGAGCGCAGGGCACTGGCGGTCAGAGGCAATTATGTTGGCGCGCAGGTTTTACCGTTGTACTAATCACGTTAAAATAACCCTTTTCAAAGCATATTGCCAGGTATGTACACGGGAAGCCTATGAGTCAGCTTTGCCAAAAGATCGCTGGAGGTCCTGCGCATTCTATATAATAATGTTTTCAGAATGCTGTAGGGACTGCCCCGTTTTTGTAGCGCATATGAGATGTTTGCGCTAAATCGAACCGACGACTTTTATGCGGTCATGCGGAAAAAAATCTCGTCCTTAGTAACAAGACTGCGGGACAGTGACAACAGTATTCTGAGGACAGTGGCAGAGAGTATCTACTCTCCTATTCTGAGACGTTTTGTGGGGGTGATGAACGAGTGAAGTACTTTCCCTTCGCTTGTGTGTCGTCCACATGAAGCGATCTCGGATAAACAAGTTGTAAATAATATGTAACTAACATTAATTATAAGGAATTTACTAACACAGTGGATCGTATGTTGTCCGAAATAAAGAATTTATTATTATTATATTGTTCCCACTGCTGGGCCGTAATCCATTCATCACGCGGGCACAGTGAGGGTTGGCAGACGTCTCATCTCTTCGGATTTTTTGGTTCTAGGACATGCCGGTGTCCTCACGACCTGTGAGATATATGAAGGTACTTTGGCCAAAGTACTTTGGCCAAATAAATAAATAATTCTTCTCAAAATCACCACACTTGGTAGAAGGATTGCTGATTATAGTCATTTGTAATTAACAAAAAGGAAGATAGACTATTTGAATTTGGCAACAGTACAACGGACAGACGGTCCGTGGATGGGTGACCATCTTTACATACCGAGACCTCTCCGTGCCTCGGAAAGCATGTTAAGCCGATGATCCCGGCGGTCATTCCTGGATTATCCAGTAACTGGGTTATGGCGGTCAGATAGGCAATCGCTCCAGGTAAAATACTGGTATTCAGTTGCATCCGGTTGGACTGGATCCCAACCCTGAAGATCGACCCCAACATAGTTAGGAAAAGGCTAGACAGATGATGAACAGTAGGTATCTAGACGGGAAGACAGACAGTTTTATTCATAAGCCAGAAACACGCTGCCCATCCTCTCAAAGTTATCACAGCCGTCTTTAACATACCCCAATCACTGAACAATAAAACCGTAGCCTAAAAGAAAAAGCCAATGCTTCAAATAAGATATAACAACTCTTCCATTTAAGGTTCAACAAGCCATAAAAACACTGACATTACCAAGATCTTTTTAGTCCAAAAGTATTCAACAGTTAAACAGAAATTACAAATTCTGTGCCCATATAGTCTATGCCCTTATCTGCGACAATAAGAGGGGGCCATCTCGGTCCAGCTACAATGGATTACGTAAGACGTTTCGAAAGAGCTGTGGGTTCGAAACTCGAGCGAAACAATGCTTCGGATGAGCTTAATTATGGAGCTCGTGTTACTTGTGAACTTATTATTAACTAGCTGTTACCCGCGACTTCGTCCGCGTGGAATTTAACAGTCAAGTTATTGTTCAGTTCGCAGAGTTTACGATAACTTATTAATTCTGTATAATTCCGCGTAAAGAAATACCTATGCTAATTTTAATGAAATTCTTCTATTTTATGAATCGATATTTTGTTTTTGTACATATTTCCCCATTTGGTTATTTTTTTTCGTTTTTGCATTTTTAGTTTACTTATTATTATTTATTACTAGCTTCCGCCCGCGACTCCGTCCGCGCGGATGTCGGTCTTCGCGTGGATGGTTTATTTCTCCATTTTGAGTAACTCTGACAATGACATCTTATAAATATCTATTGGACCCAAATACGACTAAGCCTATAATAATTAAGGAGATCCCTCTATTGAGCTACTGCTGTTGAGCTCGCGTTCTGTAGTAAGTATTTTTTTCATAGTAATTCCGACCTTGATAAGTAGCATGTAGCAGTAAATTACTGACAGTGACGAAAAGTTTGCAATAATAAAAAAGTGATCGTGACAATGCGACAGAAAGTTAATTGAGAGCTTCAGCATACACAACATTGTTAGTGAGCTCGTCCGGAATATGAACATGAAGATTTCTTGGACTGCTCACACGGGAAAGAGCTACGTAAAGTTGCCCGTGTGAAAAACAACTCGCGGTAAGATCTACGCCAGCAACTCCTAGGGTCTGACCTTGAGCCTTATTTATTTTCATGGCGTAACACAAAGCTACAGGAAACTGTATTCTCTTAAATTGAAATGGAAAATTATCCACTACGGGTAATGCAACGTGTGTTCGCGGTTCTACAGAACAACGTCTATGAATAAAACCGAAAAATAAGATTTTTTTTCTACGTATTTTTCCAGGATAAAAAGTATCCTATTTTATGCCCAGGATAATAAGGTATAATTATACCAAGTTTCATCGAAATCGAACCGTTAGTTTTTACGTGATGCCTGCATATACAGACAGACAGACAGACAGACAGACAAAAATTTTTTTAATCACATATTTGGGTTTGGTATCGATCCAGCAACACCCCCCGCTATTTATTTTTTCAATATTTTCGATGTACAGAATTGACCCTTCTACAGATTTATTATATGTATAGATGGGTGAAGTTATTCTTTTATGTAATGTTTTGTTTTTGGGCTTACACGTGGTTGTGGACAACGATGTAATTCAACTATAACAGTTCCGTAACTTTCTACTAAGAAATTATAATGTTCGCTGCATTGTAACCATGGCCTATGTTGGCAAACCCCCCCTTTTTGGGGAGGCCTATGTTCAGCAGTGGACGTCTTTCGGCTGTAATGATGATGATGATGATGATGATTGTAACCATATTGTCAATAGCAGTGCTGGCCCAGTGGTAGCTCACGACTTACGAGTAGTCGGTCGTAGGTTCGAACACAGACAAGCACTTTACTTTGTGTAAATTATTTCATCATTACTGCTCTCAAAACGGCGAATGAAAACATTGTGAGGAAACCGGTAGGTACAAGTATGACCTAAAACCAAAAATTCGAAAACTTGTGACATCCAACAATGGTAGATTACGGCCCGCCCCCTCTCACCGAGAGGAGGCCTGGAGGAGGCCTGGAGGAGGCCTGGTCTGATTTTGAGTCAAAAGCATCACACTGCATAAGGAACGTTAAAAGTAGTAGATGATAAAGCCTTTGTTAAGTGATCAATAAAATACATATTACTTGAAACTATTTCTCCTAGTCCATGCTGTGATAGGTTTTGATTTAATTTATGTTAATTTTCAGTAACTAACTCAACATCAACCCAATATTGTCTGAGATGTTGTCAGACATTAATAGATGATGTCATTGTATAAAAATATATAATGACCTATTGTAAAATGTGTGATATGCATGACAGCATAAGATTAGAAATTTGCCAAACTATGTATATTTCACAACTATTCGGAGTTTAGGGTCTTCATGTGTCCGAAAATATACTGAGGGCACTATGAATAGTCTCCAATTACAGGCGTCAGTCTGCCCGCCACAGCATAAATAATGCTATTAGTGATGCTTTTAGTGTTATTATAAGCCCACGCTTCGATAAAGGATTCGCGGACAAAGGACACATTTGTACTTTGTTGGAGTTACCCCGACAATTTTATTGAAGCATCAATTACTCAATTGATTTGATCCAACCCTATTTGGACATGGGCAGGATGACCGCTGGGCAAAAATTTCTACACAATGGGTGCCTGAAGATGGACGGCGCCGCCGAGGTCGGCCCAGAAAGCGGTGGCGAGATGACCTGGACGCTTAACGCAAGGGCTGGTTCGAGTTGGCGCGGGAAAGGAGTTTCTGGAAGGATTTTAGGGAGGCTTTTGCCCAGCAGTGGCACATTATAGGCTAAACAAAAAAAAAAACAACCACATTTTAACGAAATATCAGCGTCTGGTGACCAGTCAACTGTTTCCACTGCTGGGACACAGGCTTTCTCTCTGTGAGAGGGAGTGGGCCGTGGGCGTGGACCACGCGGTTCCAGTGCGGGTTGGTCGATGTCACAAGGCTTCGAATTCTTGTTTCTAAGACACGTTTCCTGAGAGCAGTGGTGATGAAATAATGATTTATTCCAATCTGATCCCCTGAACCACCCCTCCACCCCCCTCTCCTCGATCCCCTGCTTGTTCGTCTTCTGTTTTAATCTCTGTCTTATCCACATTATGTAAGTTTACTCTTTTTGGCGGGTAAGTACAGTCAAAAGAAAATAATTACCGCCTGTCTGGGTTTGAACCCACAACTACAACTCGATAGTCGCGACTGATACAACTGGGGCACCACTGCTCCTCCTCCCGGACCTCCCAAAGGCTTTCTTGAAAATTAAATCATTTTACAGGAAGACCCTTTTTGTGTGATGTCCTTATCTATGTTTCATTAATGACGAAGATTTTTTGCTGCATGTCAGAAGTACAGCACGCGTAGCATGAACACTTCTATCTCTACGAAGAGAAGACACATTGCTTTCTATACAAAGTGACATTTCTTTTCTTCATTTTTGACATACCGCCTAGAAATCTTTCTACTATCTGTCATTTTGTCTTTAGTTTCTAACGATCTTTGTCTAGGTTCTTTTTTATGTAGACTATTTCAGAAGAAAGTTTTCTATCCCAAATGTCAAAATCACACTGACAACTGTCAGTTGTCTAAGGGATTTTGTAATCGCTAAAGACAGTAGAAAACTTTCTACTCGACGGCCACAAAGTATATACGGTTATCTACAAAATCCCACAAAAAAACAAAACTCCCAAAATTCCACTGTCAAAGATCCACGAATGACAGCCGGGACCAATGGCTTAACTTGCTTTCCGAGGCACGGAGGGGTCTCGGTATGTAAAGATGGTCACCCATCCACGGACCAACCGCGGCAAGCGTAGCTTAACCTGATCAATCAACTTGTGCGGCTGTTAATATTTGGCCACGGACCCCTCCTTATTATGTGACTTAATATCAGTAAAAATTAAGAATCAAAAACAAAAAAAAATTGTATGACAAAACAAAGAATTCTGAGTCAAATTAAGTAAAACAGTGAATTTCGTAAAAAGTGCAGTTGACTCTTTCTACTTTGCTGCCGTCGTACTGTCTACACGGAACGTCATCTTTGTCTACTCTTCTGTCGACAAACCGGTGCTCATGCTACGCGTGCTGTGTTGTTAACTTTTTACTTGATTTCTTTTATTATTAAAGTTTTATGTGTCTTTAATTTCTGTAATTGGTTTTAAACCGTTTTAATTAAAGAATAAATAAATTCACTCCCCCTGCATTCTTATCTAACAGAAATTATAACTCGGACGCGGATGGTGCGACTACCCCACCGATCGATTAAAGTTCACTTACTCGGTGGCTTTCATTCTTTTTTAAGACGCTTTTATGAGGTCGACCTGTATGTAACTAACCATGTAATGGAATCTAAGGTAACTAATTTAACCATATTCCAAGGGTCGTAGCGTAATGAAAATTGGCAGCTGTATGTAGTTCTGATGACAATACAATAATATGGTACTGTCGAACTGATCTGATGATGGAGCCGGAAGATATGAACTGGAACTTCATGAAGGAAAATCGTATCATAGCTGTTTTGGATTTCTTAGAAAAGTCTAGTAATATCTTTGACCACGATTCGGTTTCAAGATCTGATGATGAAGCCGGAAGATAGGCACTGGCATTCCATGATAGAATATCGTATCATAGTCGTGTTTGCACGCGTGTTTTCTAGTGTTTTTAAACTATTAATTTATTGCCACCTAAAAACAAGAAAAAGCCTTCCTCTCGTATCGTCGTTGTCGTTTCAGCCGATAGACGTCCACTGCTGGACATCCCTCCCCCAATTTTGGGGGGGTTTGCCATAATCGCCACGCTTGGCAGGCGGGTTGGCGATCGCAGTATGGTATAATGGTGGAATGCATAGAGAACGCTGCTGCCCATTCTCCGGTACGACCCTTAGTCTCGTATAGTTTCAAATAATTTAAACAGGTAGGTTTAATTTAAATTGCTTGTCCAGGTATTTAATTCATTCGAAGCGGAACGATATAAAAGAGACCATAGAGTTTCTTGGCCGTTCTTCTCCATAGGAACCTACGCTTTGGGATAGGAAACTACGGTCCGGCCGCCGCGAGAATGCGTTTCTGACAGTGCGACAATTCTAGTATGTAGCTAATTAAAATCAAATTCGCAAAACACGTTTTCGTTTGTCAGAAACTGACAGGTGTCAAGAACGAATTCTCTCGTCGACCGCACTGTAGATTACCTCTTTCTAACTGGCCAACACCTTGACAATTCAAAAGTGCCTGTAAATGGTATATTGCATTATAAATAATTTGATTTCTATAATTAAATATAAGATGTATCTATTCATACACGAAATATTTTAAGAGAAACATCTATAGGTGGTAAAGAAGATGATCTCTAGATGTTTTTCTAACGAAACGAAAAACTATGTATTTCTTAAGTTCATTATTTAAAAAAAAAATACTTTACACACATAATAAATACTGGTCTCTTCTTATTTTTTCACATTCATTACGCTGGGGTCTACGTCATATTTACAGTCATTGAAGCGGAGTAAAGATTGCTTGCAAATTGTCTCAAGTAATTTTAAAATTATAATAATTACGTTAAAAAAAACTTTGATAAAATACAATTTTTTCGTTGCTTCTTTACCACTTAACTCATCGAATGCCGTAATTAGAGACACAATAGAAAGACAATTGCTTATGTCAAACTGTGTAACTTAAGACATTCAAAAGGTTAAAGATGTTTCTCTTAAAATATTTCGTGCATGAATAGATACATATTTATAAATCATAATTGACACCCACAAATGCTTTGAGTTTGAGTTTGAATAAATCTCTTGACGGAGACAATTTTTTGTCCACATTTTTATAAACGTGACATAGATTCACTCAGTTTCTGTGTACGTTAATCCTTAGTGGAAGTGACGTGATGAATTTATTCATGAAGCCAGGCCTATGATCCATTCGATGCACGCTACCTATTTCAGACCTACCGACAACTGATCAAAAATGCATCGCTCTACACACAACTGAAAGAGGCTAACATGTTGTCTAAACAAGGACGGCTGAAACAGGCTAACTTGTTGTCTAAACAAAGACGGCAATTTCCGTAACCTTAAGAACGTCTACAGTCTGGGGGCCTAAAAAGGCCACTTTGGAGAATCATAAAAGGATAACATTATGAATTATAATAAGGCGAAGAGTCCGTGTTTTTATTTTTTTCGCGTGCACTACGTAGGTATAATCAAAGAGCTTGGGATTGGTTTTGGATTGGATTGATTGGTATTTTAGCACAGACAAAAAAAATAACTGAAAAATGCTTCACCAATGGGATTTGATACGATTAACTTAACAGTTAACTATCCAGTAAGATTCATAATGATATCCTTTTATGATTCTGCCAAAGTGGCCTTTTTAGGCCCCCTGCCTGATCTCAGTCTCAATCTGTACATTTTTGACATTGATTAACGCTGAGATGAGACTAAAGGACATGGATAAAGTGTGGCCCTGCACGGACAGAGACTTAATTATATTTTTAAAAAAACTTATAATACTTGAATTTCTATCATGACTTTCATTTCTCCGCACATGTGTGTGGGAAAATATCAATTTAAAAGGGTATTATTTTGTTAGTTTTATTTTGACTTCCATCCGTGAGTTTCAAATGTTGCAATTATTTGAAATAAGATGGTAATTAGTACATGTTCATCGTTCGAAACAACGTGTATTTACCTGTATTTTATTTAATAGAGTAAGAAAAATATTTTTTTTTATGCGCGTTCAGTGATAACGGAAGTAAAAGTAAAAAAGACACATTTTATTTATCTCTTTCATTAAAAATCAATAGATTATTTGGTTCTTCAAAGTAATGGAAACACTGTCTTCTTCAGTTAAGGCAGTTACAGACGAAGCAATAAATATGTTTTCAAAATAAATCTTAATTCGATGTAGTGTTTGGCCCAATATTCACATAGCATCACGCCTGTAATCCTCAAAGGGTTAGGCAGAGGTAATACCTATAGTACACCCCCATTTCAACAGTTATGTTCAAGTCCCATGAAATAGAGGGCGAGACTTTTGCCATCAACCGGGCAAAAAATCAGACTCCGAGCTGCTACTGAGAAATTCAATACAACATAACATAATTACATAGTAAGTAACAGATAGTGTCTAACAGATATTTAGTGCAGGACACATTATTGTATTATTATAGTAAGGTGATTTAAAAAATATTTTGACATATTTTTGTGACATTTACGATATTATACTAACTTTCTGTTATAATAGACACATGCACAGCTATACCTAATAATTATATATTTGTATATTTGACTGCACCTTACGAATACAACACAATATATCAGTTCTATTAATGTGACGCGCCTAAATGACTAGATGTATGAACGTGGACAAAGCAAAACGAGTAACTAGGTAAGGGTCGTAATAGTAGAGGGCCTTTTTTAGTTTCTGCCTTCCCGCATGGCAAAAGCAGGGAGTTTATATATGTTTGTATACCTACATATTATGGCTAGGTACGTGTGTTAAGGGTTTTATGTCGATTGTCATGACAAAGTCAAGACATTTGTCTTTTATTAATGATTTGACAATTTAAGTCAGAGAGTACTTTTGATAGAATTTATGTCATTCCCGTCATTCCTGTTCTTGTGGCTCGCATATTGAATGTTTTCTTGTGGTGTTTTACGACGACCTTTGGCTTTGTTTCTGGATATTTGTTGTTCCTGCATCTTCTTATTTCGATTTACCTTGGCTACTCGCACTTTCGACAACTGATTTTGCCCTATTTCTGATCGAGAACCAGCGCTGCACTGACTGTGGTATAGCAACGTTTCGCATAAGGAGGCATATTATGTTGGATTCGGATGAAATTCAATCTGTTGTAAGACAGTGGATTACTCCGCGATTGGTAAGTTTTAACACGCGTGAGTTTCAGTAACGTCTTCAGCACGTCTTTTAAGGGTGTATCTTTTGTTTATACTTATGTACGTTGTTTATTTCAGGTCACTGCGTCTGCTAAAGTGTGCCATTCTTGCTGGTAATAATAATAATAGTCATCATCATCATTCAGCCATAGAAGTCCACTGCTGCTTATGGGTACCTAAGCCTCACATGCTGAACATATTACCTGGTAGAAGTCGCAGGAATTCATTGTATGCGAGAAGAACATGGACCAGTCTATGTGATACCTATAGAATATTGTACACACGTAGTTAAATAAGATTAAAAGTAAATAATAATAATAATACCAGCCTGTTATTGTCTCATCTCGTACAGAAGAGACACAAGCATTGCACGTTTGCTCAAAACAGGGTTGGCGATATCAGACTTATTTTAACTAGAAGTCCAGGTTTCCTCACGATGTTTTTTCTTCACCGATGTCAGTAATGTCCAAGATAATCTCAGAAACTACATATGAATCGAAAAAAGTCACACTGGTACTAACCCGCAATTGAACCCACTACCTCGTGCACGAGAAGCGAGGCATTAAACCATTGGACCATCATGACAATGTACATGTCTACTGTATTTAAACGTCAAAATATCATACCAGAATTTTCACCTAAAATGTCTTATACTTATCTCGTTACCACCGACTTCTGGAGTAATAAAATATAAACAGGACTATTAAATACAAATATTCCTTCATGTTATATATTGTTTTATTTATGTCCATGCTGGACCATACTTGTATGGGGGCGTTATCCATCTCCTTTTGAATGTTTTTAAAATTACGATAATTGGTCTTGTGTTTCAGCCTCCTACGCCCACGGCCCATATTACTAAACAATGTTTATCTCTAGACACCACGTTTTAAACAATTGAGCAATTCTTTTCAATCTATTTCGACAAAGTTAAAGTTTTAATTGACGTCAGAGCCAAGTTTAGAATAGAATTGAAAAGCTGGCTCATATGTTAGGGGTTGAAATAGAATTAGAACTCGTTTCGAAATAAATGGTTAGTGACGTATAGACGGTCTGCAGTAACTGGAAAATAGACGAGAAAGATGATTGATTTTTATAGTAAGTATTCTAGCAGCGCCCCGCGGTTTCGCTCGCATAAGTGTCGACCCTGTGGGAATATCGGGATAAAAACTATCCTGTGTCATTTGCCGGGACGCTATATCTATACCAAATTTAATTTAAATCGGTTCAGCGGTTTAAGCGTGAAAAGGTAACAGTCAGACACACTTTCGCATTTATAATATTACTAGCTTCGCCCCGCGGTTTCACCAGCATAAGTGTCGATCACGTCAAAAAACGCCGAAAAAATACGTTTCTTGAACGGAGATGGCTTTCAGAATCAGAATCAGAATGCTTTATTTGTAAACATAAGTCAAATTACAATGGTGTGCGAGATGTTACAGGTAGGTAGATCCTCTACTATGTTTTGCCCAGAGGCGTACAAATATATTTAATTAACATTCGATTTTTTTTACTTTTATCACCAATTTAACTTTGTAGATATCATGAAGTGAAGTCAGTTGTAAAATTATCTAAACTTTCACATTAGTAATACAATCAATATTAATTGGTACATGCATATAAATACAAATTGAAAATAGAATCAATTTCAATAAATGTAAAATAGATTAAGTTACACGTCATAATAATGCTAATGTCAAATAAAATTCTAAATCGTCAAAATAGGTGAGGTGATGTACAATTTTTTGAAGCAGTAATTATAGAATTATCGTCCAAATATTCCTGTAACACACTTGCTCGTAAAGTGGCTCTTAAGAGCGCTTACGCCGAACGGCATTTCATACAAACTTTCAAGCCCTTTTTATTCGAAGTGAATGAACCGATTTTAATGAAACTTCGTAAGTATAAGCAAAATACAAAGGTCTAAAAAGTTAGTAGAGAACATTTTCGAAAAATAGTGTTACACCCAAATTAGACCGATTTTAAACTTTCTATAGAAACAGATATTTCCAGTTATCTTTTTTTATATAAGACATTTCGAAAATGTTCTCTACTAACTTTTTAGACCTTTGTATCCAGCTTATGCTGAGGAAGTTTTATTAAAATCCGTTCATTAATTTCGAAAAACAAGGGCTTGAAAGTTCGTATGAAATGCCGTACGGCGTAAACGCTCTTAATCATAGATTGCCTTAATGAACCGTATTAAAAACACGTGCTTTTTACTTTATGTTACTGCACTAGTGCGATAACGCCACAGATTATTATACTATTTACTAGTCGGAGTTGCGCTAGGGCTATATTTCACTTTTTTTTTAAATAGTCTGTATTGTCTTTGGTCCCAAAAGAACTAAAATTTTGTTACCTTAAGGTGAATGCGCAGGGACCAAGGACAATTTAAGGTGAATGCGCAGTGGTAGACCGCGAAATTCAAATTATCTTACGTTTTTTGCAATTTTCAGGTCAGTGTCCGGTGGTATCTTGTTCAAAATATGATTCGCGACTATAACAGGTACTTCTTTACAGAATTCCTATCATTAGAATCATTAATACATCTTTCTAAGTTAGATTTGTTCCCTAAGAACTTTTCCATAAGAGATTTGTTCATAAGGAACAAATCTAACTTAGAAATATGTATTAATGATGATTATAATTTTGTAAAGAGGTACCTGTTAAAGTCGCAAATCATATTTTGATCAAGATACAACCTGACACTGACCTTAAAATTGCAAAAAACGCAAGAAAATTTGAATTTCGCGGTCTACCACTGCGCATTCAGCTTAAATTGTCCTTGGTCCCATACAAAACCAAACGGAAAAGACTCTGACTGGCGTTCTATTATTGCGGATTCTCACTGAACTAATGTATATTTCTCTATGACAATAGTACTTTCTAATTCTATACTAACTAAACTACAAATTGACATACCTACGACAACACTACGATCAGTCTAAATATTATTTTGTGTTTATTATATTTTTTTATAGGCTGTTTAGCGGTTTTGTCAGTGATTTTATTTACACTTGCGCGCGCATCGCTAGTGCGCGGAAAAATAAACCCAGCGCGCCATTTTCCATCCAAGTTAATATTTAACAATACCAGGTCTGTTTTTTTCTAGCAAGTGTGTTGAAAAACGTCGCATGAAACGCGTGTGCATTGACCATTATACTCGATGACCACTTCGAGTATAATGATCAACATGGCACACATGTACCTATCATAATGTACTATAATAGTTCTGTTTTGAAATTGTCCAGATTTAACGTTTTTATTTTTTCAGTGTTAAATATTTTTTTGACCGTACAGAAGGTAGGTACATACTTTTATTCATTAGTGCAGTTTTGTCATAAGTCACTTCGAGTTCTGAGTGTTCTGACTTTTTTTTCACGTTATTTTCTGTTGTAACTTTTAGTAGCTATTTTGTATACCTAATGAAATGTTAGATATGACGAACATATTTGTTTCGTACATGTACAGCGATGGCAAGGTAAGAATTTTTAGACGTTTAAAGAACTTTATTCATAGGTAAATTGAATTGTATAGGTACACACCGTGTGCATTTTTACGGGAGAATGCGTGCCGTGCGTGCGCGCCTTGTTTATAGAGTTCGGGATGCAAAATCTACCGCCGAAAACTACACAAATCAACTGCGATTTTGGTGAAATCTAAATTAGTTCGCCGTTGTGTCAAATCAAAATGTGTTGATTTTACGCTCGAATAAATAAAACATTTAGGGAGCTTGGGAAGCGGATGTCCCACTATCCAGGCTCCCTAAATAGTTTGCTTTAGCGATTGGAGTGTAGGTATTAGTAGTCTGTACGAGTATACTGCGCTGACAAAACAAACCCGGCGTGTAGCACTGCCTGTTGCGTATGTTCGGGAGACACTTTCATTAGTCAAATGTGTGTTTAAAGCTTTTAGTAGCGGGAGATGCCGAGAAAGGTAAACTCAAATTCAAAGCATTTACGAGTATTTCATTAATTGAAATAAATGCTTTGACTTTTAAGTTTTTTTACAGGAAGTTTTGAATTGTCAAGAAGTCGGTCAGTCAGAAAATATGAAGCTAGTTGCGCATTCATTCATTCATTTTGTTAGTAGGAGGTACCCATGGAGAAGAACGAGCAAGAAATTCCACGGGCACTCTTTTAAATTTTTAAGTACTAGCAGCGCCCTGCGGTTTCACCCGCATAAGTGTTGATCCCGTTCGAAAGACACGTGGCGCCATCAATTATCATAGTAAAGTTATTGTTGTTTTCCTCGGGAACAGCACTTTTTTCCGGAATGAAAGGTATCCTATGTCCGTTTCTGTACACCTGACAAAGTACATGAAAAATTTCAGGATGATCGGTTCAGTGGTCTAGGCGTGAAAACGTAACAAACAAACAAACTTACTTTCCCATTTATAATAATTAGGATTTATTTTGAAAAATTCCACGTCAAGTCATGTGTTTTCTCATAGTTTTGTGAAATTAATAACTTATTTTAAATGGCTTTCGAACCTTACTTAAATACGTATGGTTCGAAAGCCATTTAAAATGAGTTGATTTGATTTGAATTTTCGGATTTACCCTTACCCCTTAACCTTAACCCCCCTTAACCTTAACCTCTACTAAAACTTACCTTAACCTTAAAGACCCCCGCTCCCCCCCCCCCCCTTAACCTTTTACTAAAACTGATTTTATTGATAAAGTATATTTATTGACCCAGGCTAAATAATGACATCCGCACGGGTCGATCTTCAAGCAACGCTTGCTGACGTCAGACCGTGGACTATCCATAACGTATCGAGACCCCTGCGGGTCCTTAACATTAAATCAACAGAAGTTCTCTGGGGAATCTCTGTAAAAGTATGTAGATCTTTCATCAAAACCATTGCGCCCTATTTAGCTTTCATAATTATTTAACACCAGTGTTGACCAAGGAATCTTTCCGGATTTTATGAAACAGTAAAGTAGTACCATTGTTCAAATCCGGTGATAGTAAAGAACCCAACAATTATAGACCTGTGTCAATTCTGCCAGTTGTTTAAAAAGTTGATGCTCAATCAATTGTTACGTCACTTTAATAAAAAATCAATCTTTCATGAACACCAGTACGGTTTCCCCAAAGAGCGTTGCACTGCTGACGTGTGTTACCCTAACAAAGAACATTTTTAACGCCTGGGAAGAAGCACAAGATGCTATTGAAGACAAGATCTTTTGCGACCTCTCTAAGGCGTTCGATTGCGTAAACCATGAGACACTTCTAATGAAACTGGAACACTATGGAACTAATTCCATAGTGTAAACAGCACTTGATTTGCTAAGATCACACCTGAAAGATAGAAAGGTTAATAAAGTTCAAGTAAACGGCGTAAACTCATTAAGGTCAGAAATGACAACGAGCGTTCCTCAATGTTCGATATTAGGTCCATTCCTCTTTTTAGTTTACATTAATTATTTACCCCAATTACTTCAAAATCAACCGAAGATGGTGTTATTTGCAGATGACACATCATTGATCTTTAAAAAAGACCGACGGTCACAAAATCTTGACGACGTGAAACTCTATTCTTCAGGTCCAAGTTTGGTTTACGGTAAATAATTTAGTACTTAATGAAAAAAAAAAAACAAATGCATTAGATTTAAATTACCGAATGTTAGAAATAGTGAATGTGAAATTATATTGAATGGCCAAAAACTAGAATTTATTAATCAGACAGGTTTCCTAGGAATCACGCTAGACGAGAAATTACAATGCGGACCTCATATCACATCTATTGCGGAGCGGCTAAGCTCGGCCGCTAATGCTGCCTTCTGACAGCATAAGCGGCCGAGCCGATATAAAACAGTTAACAGATGTAAAAAAACTTTTTTCCTAAAAATACAACCGACTTCCAAAAACACTATAAAGAGAAAAACAACTTTAATTTCGGAAGTCGGTGTCTTTGGATTTGTATTTTAGTTTTTTGCCACCGACTCCCGAAATTAAAGTTATTTTTCTCTTTATAGTGTTTTTGGAAGTCGGTTGTATTTTTTGGAAAAAAGTTTTTATTTTTCACTTTTTAGCGGGTCAGTTTGTAATTTATCTAAGTTATAATAGCCTAATGTCATTTGCTTATCACCTTTTACAAAATATTGCTTTTCCCCATGCATGGACGTTAATTGTTGAGGAGTTCTCCTAGTAAGAACAAGGAGAACTGGAGCTGATTGAGAAGTCACCATCAGCTCCACTTCACCATGCGCATTGTGATGAGCATAAATTGCTTAGCAGCCATATTAAAGTAATCGAATCGCAACCCGTGAAATATTTGTCATTGAGTAGTGCCATTTGTGGTCTTCATCATCAGCTCCACTTTACCAAATCATAATTTCCGAGAGCAAATGCTCAAGTTACTTTAATAATAGACTTAGGCAAGAAAAATTTTGCTAAGGGCCAAGTTTATGTTACGCTTAGTCGTGTAAAGACGCTGGATGACATTATATTATGCGACTTGGAACCTACCAAATTGCTAAATAGACCACATGACGAAAAGGCATTGCGTGAAATGCAACGATTAAGGCTTTTATAAATCATCATCAGCCAATTGCAGTTCACTGCTGGACGTAGACCTCCCCAAGTTTGCGCCAACGTTCACGGTCCTCCGCTTCTCTCATCCAGCCACTACCGGCAACCTTTGTTAGGATAATTATACAGAAGAAAAACTCGCAAAAGTATTTCACTTTAAGAAGTATTTATTAGTTTTTAGACTAGATGCTGATAATCCTGGCTGCAGCATCAGGCTAGACTTATGTCAACATTGCATTGAACTTAAAATTTAGTACTGTTTAAAATGAGCCCAAACACGACTATGGTGCTGTAATTTCAAGGTTTGTACTTTTTCTGATGCTCGACTGGCTTCAGCATCAGGTCTCTATGTATTTCGGTGTTCTTCATTAACAGTAAGTTTATCCACACATCGAGCCCTTTTCAATGAGCCTAAACACGATATATCTGCTGTTAGTTGTCGAGGAGTTAGGTACTCTGCAGACTATCCTGACTGCAGCATCAGGTCATAACTTGATGATCATGAGACCAAATGTGGCAAATACCCTATCAAACATCAAAACAATTTACCAAAACAGTCCTTGCCTGTTCGAGTAACTTGTTACTGTTAAGGAGTTGTACCTTCCATCATCAGCCCAGCTACCTGAGATGGTGACAACCATACGCAAATACACAAGATACTTCATAAAATATGCGAAAAACAATAAGTGAGGCTATAAAATTTGAGGGTTGCCCTCGATTTCTCTAAGATCCCATCATCAGATCCTAACTTAGTGACAGTGGGACCACCTCAGAACTATCTACTTACGAACAAAAAAAAAATTTTGAAAATCCGTCGTCAATTGGCGGAGTAATCGATGAACAAACATACAAAAAAAAAAAAAAAAAAAAACATACAAACAGCCGAACATAGTACCTCCTCCTTTTTGTAAAGTCGGTAAAAACCGCGCGTTTGTTTTAGTTACTTCCACAGTATTATGTCATATGGCATTTCGCTATGGGGTCGGGCTGCTGACATTGAATCCATTTTTATTTTACAAAAGGGAGCTGTCAGAGCCATTTACAATCTACGTCGCCGGGAATCGCTTAGGGAACTATTTAAAAAGGTTAATATCATGACGGTACCTTGCCAATTCATTTATGAAAATATTATGTATCTAAGAAAAAATCAACATCTTTTTAATAAAATAAGTGATAGACATAATTTTAATACTAGAAACAAAGATAAATTAGATCAACCTTTTTCAGATTATCTAAAGTACATACATCTTTTATGGGGTACTGTGTTAAATGCTACAACAAAATACCTTGTGACTTATTGCAATTAAATTAAAAAAAATTTAAAACTCATATTAAAAGTACACTTTGTTAACAAGGATATTACAAATTAGAGGAGTATATCCAAGATAAGAATGCTTGGAAACATGCTGGTCCTGCTCCATAGGACAATCTAGCGTCTGGACAAATTTAATTCTATTTTGTTGTAATTTTTGACGTTCAAAAGTGTCTTTGTGCCTATTTGAAATAAATGATTTGACTTTGAATTTGACTTTGAGTTTGACTTTCAGTTTGACTTCTCGGCGATAGGCAGTCACTGATATTCAGCTGCATCCGGTAAGACTGGAAGCTGACTCCAACACAGTTGGGACAAGGCTAGGCAGATTGATTGAGCGTCATTGACTCAGTCATACACGTATTTCATATGTAGATAATTTTAACTCAAACAACAACCTCGTATGTACAAATAGCCTTTATAAAATGTAGGTACGCCTACATAAAACAAAATCTACTTACATAGGTAGTAAAAGTCTTAAAATCACTGACAGACAACACAAAGCCTAAACCCCGTAAATTATGCACACGAGTTCCCTAAATAACAAAAATACAATAGAGATTAAGGAAGGATTTTCGAAAATTCACCCTCCACGGGTCTATTAGGGGACAAAAATTTGTACGTAAGTTTGAAGGAATTCTTATCGGGAACACAGCCTTGTGTTTCATGAAATAGCCAGGAAATTACAACGGTTTTAAATTGATGCCGAGTAGAAATTGTTAAAAGGTGTGTGCTATTTTGACCTTTGTTTAAAAGTTATTACGTCATATTTTGAAATGTCGTCGTGCGGCGTCACACGTTGCATATCTATATTTTGTTTACGTATGTTGGCATCAGCCATATTTTCCCGGGCATTCCAGGAACTGAGCTCGATTGATAGACCTCCCGTTGCACCGGGCGACGGGCTGCGCCACCCACCGCCCTTCACCCACCCCCACAAAATCCCTGGAAACTGAAACCATCTCGTTTCTACGTATTTGCTTCAAAGGCTTTTGTCAATACATGATAATATTATATTAAATTAAATTTTGCATTAAATTTTCACTTTTCAGTTTTGTGAGGGTTGCAGTAAAGCGTAATCCTGATTTAATTCAACTTTAAACTATATTTTTGACGTGAAAATGTATTTTTATGCATGCTTCGCTTTATTCTTTATTAATTCTAAAGGCAATTCAGCAGACGCCACGAGTGATCCTTGCTAACTTCTTTCACTTCATTCGCGATTCCATTTCGTAATACTCAACATTTGACGAACAAACTTTTACTGTAGACTGGTCACCTACAATCATTTAAATAATGAAATGAAACAAAATTGCTATTTCTGTAAATAGGATATTGAAACCACTTTCACATGTCATATCTTATTTAAAAAATAAGCTAGATGGACTCGACCTTTCCAATCTGACTACTCCTTAGAAGAAATGGCGAAACAAACTCAACGGTCAAAGTCTTATGCAATGGTCTTTTGTGGAATGAACCTCACAGTGGACCAGTCCAGTAAGTGCAAACATATGTCAGTAATCGTAACTCAGAACTTGAGGAGCTCAACAACTCAAAGAAAGGACATTTCGGTAGGCCGAAAAATCATTTATGTCAATGTGTATATAAAGTGGTGTATAATGATGGTGATATTCATTTACTGTATTCTTCGCTGTACCAGTCACCTTTCGTGATGTTCGTCCCTTAGTAAGGTCCCCTATTCCGTAGGTTCCGGACGCCCCCGAACGCGGCGTGCAAATCCCCATGAAGGTTTGAACAAAGTTTTAAGCGTAGATATGTGTGTGTATTTACGTTTCCAGTTCACATAAGGCTGAACTTGATCGGCTGAAGTTCGTTCTGCGGTGAAAAGCCCAGCCTTACTCCGAGACTGCTAGACGAGAAAGGTATGTTTTTCTTAATATTTGATTGATCCCTTAAGTTTATGTAGGTAGGTAACTAAAATGTGTGTGGAATACGGAAACCAGTCGTACTTATAATGGGTGAAGGCTCAGATACATTGTTCAACCGAATCGTACAAATAGTTAAAGGCTGTGGCATTTCGACATTGTAATCAAGTTGTCGCCATGCATACCCAGGCGACGACTTGAACAATAAATTAAGTTTATTGCCACACACATGAGGTGTGTGGTACATCTTCAGTCCGGGAGTGAATTGTCAACGTTCTATGACGAATAGGAATAAGCGCCTTTTTAAATATGACGCGTAAATACGCCACGATGCAACTTGCTTTGGTAAATATAAGTAAATGAATGAGCGTAGTCGAGGATTATTTTGTTCAGGAGCTTGCAATCGGAAGGTGTTATGGCGTTATGCCCAGCTGTGGACTGATGAAGATGGAAATACAAGTACTGGTGGTAAGGTTAATATTTCTGACCGGCAAAAAATATTACTTTTCAACCGCTAATAACTGCGAGACTGTTAATGATAGAGTAATAGCTGAACATACAAAATTATAGTACATCTTTTTACTCATTTTTAGGAATGATTTAATTTGCCTATGAACCTTAATGATATTATATTAAAGAGAATATTCCTTTACAATATCATTGAAGAACCTCTTATTTTTCACTATGTTTTAAAATTCTAATTCGTATAACACAAAAACGTGTTGAGCTAGAACGGTGATTCTGATGTCGTTGTTAAGAATAGACAAAGCACTACCAGAACCTAATGAGAAACAACAAAAATATTGCCCAATATGGGATGCAAAACGCAAAAACGCATATACATAAATTTGAGAAAAGCAAAATAATTTCAAATGTCGTTTCATATCTATATAAGTATATTAATAATAAGGCTGAAAAGTTAGTTTGTCTTTTTGTTGATATGAACGCGTTAATCCCTAGAACTATTAGTCGGGGTTGAGCTGCACGATTTCTGACAAATGCGTGCACTGACTGGACAGGTCCTCTCAATCTGCGTGGTTCTTTCTTCAAAAGACCGTCTCAGACATCGATCTACATGGTCTTCATATAACCTGACCAAGATTATGTCTGGACTTTAAAAGAGACTGTGGACTCTGAGTTTGTTTCGGCCTTTCTTCTCAGAGTAGTCAGATAGGAAACGCCGCCCGCATCTAGTTTTAAAAAACCATGATTAACGTGTAAAAGTGTTTGTACACACCTACTTACAAAAATAAAATCATTTATCATTTGAAATTTTTTTAGCATTTGTAAGCCTAGTTCTTGAGGAAATCTATAGGCTATTTAACGTCACACTAGGGCTCCTAAGGGTTGGAGCCGAGCAAAAGAAAAAAAGGCAGAAAGAACACTAAGCGAAAACAAAGTAACAGCGCGGGCGATGCGATGCAAAGTGGTGGATTGGGGGAACAAGAAATTGTACGCGGACGCAGTCGCAGGCAAATGCTAGTCGGTCGTAAATGTGGTCAGAAAATAACAAAAGAACCATAACGGAGAATGCTTGCATTATAAGGAATGCAATGAGCCTCAAAAATCTAGTACTGAGCTAATAGGTAAAATAGCTAGCGATAGCAGTGTCAGATATCGTAAGAACAACTGATGCAAATAGTAAAAAACTGCAACGTTACCATCAATGAACGCCAATTATCACAGTCATCATCCAAAGGATTTCGACCTTTCCGACCGCATTTTTATTAAGGCGAAAGTTTGTGAGTGTGTGGAGGGTGTGTGTGGGGGGGTGTGTGTGTGTGTTTATATGTTTGTTACTTCTTCACGCTCAAACTGCTGGACCAATTTTGATAAAATTTTGTATGGAGGTAGCTGACACCCTGGATTAACATATAGGCTACTTTTATCCCGATATTCCCACGGGATCGACATTTACGCGGGTGAAACCGCGGGGCGCAGCTAGTGAAAAATAAAAACAAAAAGGTTTATCACTTTTTAATGAGTGGCCAATTCACAAGAGTGATGTAGAGGGTAATATTTTGCATCATTATCGTCGGATTAAGTCTGATACTTTATTGATACACCCTCGCCACCCTTCTATATAAAATAAATCTTCTTAGAGGCTCTTATAGAGCTGGTTTTCCCTTTAGTATTCACATAATTGGAGTATTAATGCGAAATTATTTGAAATTGCTGAACGGTTCGACCTGCACCCTCCCGATACTTAACTATAGTATTTTTATGTAGTGTACAAACAAGCTGTGACTGTGTGCGTAAAAACGAATAGCGTCAGCATATATCACACGCACACACACAGGCACACGTCCGACTTCCCCATTACCTCCGATGGTACCGGTTAGGTATTACAAGTGGGCACTACAAAAATCTTTTCATATTATTGTTCTTTTGAGATCATCATCTGACTAGCCTTTTCCCAACTATGGTGGAGTCGGCTTCCAGCCTAACCGAATGCAGCTGAATACCAGTATTTTAAATGGAGCGACTGCCTATCTGACCTCCACAACCCACTTACTCTGTAATACGATACCCCTTAGTAAGACTCGTTGTCAGACTTTCGGGCTTCTGACTACCCGTAACGACTGTCAAACATCCACGAATGACAAGGCACAGAGGGGTCACGGTATGTAAAGACGGTCACCCATCCACAGACCAACCGCGGCAAGCGTAGCTTAACCTGATCAATCGACCTGTGCGGCTGTTATGATTTATCCACGGACTCCTCCTTGCCTTTGAGATATTGTGCATATAAAATTGTTTTTAATTTTTAAACTCCTCTTTTCAATACTGTTCTAACTCTGACAAACGGCAGCATTTTACACATTCCAAAAATAAGTCTATGTAATCACTACTTCTACTA
This sequence comes from Mesoligia furuncula, assembly GCA_916614155.1. Lineage (NCBI taxonomy): Eukaryota > Metazoa > Arthropoda > Insecta > Lepidoptera > Noctuidae > Mesoligia > Mesoligia furuncula. Next base: position 2,825,749 of record OU744790.1, on the reverse strand, counting down.
CGTTCTTTGAGTTTTTATTTGTTCCAAGTATTTTTTTTTTTTTTTAACAATTGCATACCAGCCCTTAAGAAACAAGTAAGTCCCCCAGTGCATAGTAGACCATGTTCAAAGTTGCCGAATCCAGCACAAAACTACCGTGGTGGAATTTTACAAGTACAGACCTGACTTTGTCACCTATGTGTATAATGTGTGTTTCTTTTTTCTGAACCCAAGTACCTGTTTCCTCCACCACCTCAATGTGTACCTACATACTCACAAAACGTCAGTGCACCCCTTTTCAAGCACTCATGGCTATGCCTCACTATGCGCGGCGGATGATCGATTTTTAATTTGTCACGTACTGAAACTGTACGTTATACCACCAATTTACTCAGCAAGTACTAAACTAACACAGACATTGTTGGAAACATGATAATCAATAACTTTTAATAATTTTAAGAACTACCACTTTGTTACCTTTCACTTACACACGACTCGTTGCATTGTGTTCTTATGAGTATTGTTGCTATACATTTTTTGATAGGCGCTCTGTTTCCGCAAAGTTATTAAATTTTGCTCATGTTAGAAAGCACTTGAGCGCGATGCCGCAAACAATATTTCGTATATAAATACATCAATCTATCTATAAATATAGAAGGGTTCTCAGACAGCCAGACGTACGATATCGACCACTGGATGTCTCACATAAAGGTTCGTGTATGTTTATAAGTAGTACTTACCTATTATTTTTTGTTTAATATATTAACGTATTTATGTACATATGGTTTCATGTTAATAAGAATGTAAAGATTTCACATAGTTCATACCCATGTCTTAATTATTTATATTACGGCGGAATTTGTCCTACACTTAAATTGTCTTTAACGTCCTTTATTAGCCGACCAAACTTCGTATTGCCTCAGAATCAATAAGCCGTTAAACAAAATGTAAATAGGAGAAAATGAATTATCTTCATTTTTTTTTTGTAAATTGTTCCCTTGTTTTAATAGTTATTCTGTTATTCGAGGTAGAGACTAATCCAACAAATCGATGATAATAAAAATCGGTCCAGCCATTCTTGAGTTTTAGATGGTGTAACTAACTTTGTATTATTTTTATAAATGGAAGATAGATAGATTTATTAACTATATTTTATACAAATAAAGATACTTACTTACCTACTAACCGGAAATTACAAGAGGGTGTTCACTCACTTAGGGTAGCAAAGGTGCAGAGGGTTCATCTATTCTAAACTAAAACCCAGGTCGAGTGAAAAAGTCTGTAACAAGGTTTTCTAATCCTTTGTTTGTAGAAGCAATTGAAGTAACGAATCTGTGCGATAATTTCCCAAGACGCTTAAAAAAAATGTATTGGAAAAGAAACTCTTCAAAATTATTATAGATTTACCTATGTGGAGGGAAGACTGATATTACAGTAACAGAAAGCCATATTTTAGGGATATCTTCATGATTTGCTTGACCGCTAGACTGTGGCTATCAAAAGTATGCCGCCGCTGAGTAAAGGTCCCCCCCCCCCTGCAGAACGATGTTTTTCAAAGAGATGGCAACGAGCATTACCCCCAGTGTAACACCCTTTCAGTCACAATCTAAAGTGCTTTCTACCGACCGATAAAGTTTAAAAAAATCATTAATATCTAAGCTTAATCTCCCTTTTCCTTCAAGACGAAAATTAATTCACAAACAGTTAAATATTGCCAAAATGTGCTCGATTCGTAAATATAACCATGAATCCGTTTTGCGCAAAGGACCTCCCACAATAATCGTAAAATGCTTTGAGCTGATTCGTAGCGATTTCAACCCTTTACAACGCCGACGGGATATTCGATATTTCGACTGGCTCTTTGTCGATTTCCCTCCAATTTTCATGAAACATCATATCTCACATATCATCAAACATTTCAATAGTTTGCGCACTGAACGGTCAAAATACCAAATACCTAACCGTATGCAGTCCATGATATTAATTAAATTCCACTCAGGTTCGGTATTTCTATTTTACCGTCAAAGCATTAGTTTAAATATTGTTTGCCTTTACTTAATTAATTAATTAGTTTTGCGAGAATAAAATAAAATGTTCTATAAGTAAATATTTTTTTACTTAATCTTTTCAAAGTACTCTCCACTAGCCTCTATACAAAGTTTCATGCGTCTGAACCAGTTTTCGAAGTCCGCCGCAGATACCTCGTTTACTTAACAGCCTGCCAGTCAAATTGAAAAAGCTCGCGATCAAAATCTTCCCCCCGCTTCTAGATCACTTCACTTTGGAGACGTTTATTCGTTTTGAAACACCCAAACCGTCGACTGGCGCTTCGTTTCTGGATCGTATTGATAAATCCAAGACGCATCACCTGTAATGATGTCGTAAACACGTCGACGAGCCTGCTTCAAATTGTTTACCATATCACGGCACCATTCCACCCGGGCCTGGCTTCGGAGCATCGGTGAGGTTGTGCGGCACCCAGCAGGAAACTATCCTACTCACGCGAAGATGCACGTGTAGAATTTCGTGAAGGCTTCCCGATCTAACCTGCTGCAGTATGTTCTGAATCTCTTGATGCGTAACTCGCCTATTGTTTTAGATTCAATATTTTACTGCTAGCACGTTTTATTCCGCAACAGCCGTCAAAAGGCGACCACTTCTTTCTTCATCCCTCAAAGTTAGTCGACCGCGCTTGAATTTGTTACACCAACGATGCACGGTTGCCTTAGAAGGGCCTTCATCCATCAATGCCATTTGAAGTCTATCGTACGATTCGTCCGGTTTCAGGCGAGATTTGAAATCGTAAAAAATCATAGCGCGAAAATGTTCCCGGCGAAGATATCCATTTAGCTTGCAAAGAATGTGGAGGGAAATTTTGAAATTGGAACGTACCCATTTTTACTTAGAAATAATCGAATTTTCAAAATAGATTATAACTGGCCAGTCTCTCAAACAAAAAACTTTTTTTCGCAATACAGTCTGAGTGGCCTGATAGTGAGGTTGCTTGTTTAGTTATGGTCTCGGACAAGGCGTGCGGGGATCTATAGTGATATAATCTATATAAACTATTAATAAAGCTGAAGAGTTTGTTTATTGGAACGCGCTAATCTCTGGAACTAACAATCGGATTATCTTTAGTAGACTATGTTTACTATCTTTACTACGCTGATTTGAAAACACAATATAATATGTATAATATCCGATCAATACAAAGAATATTTGATTGTTTACGGTTAAATCAAAATTGGTCAATTTCGTATATCTAAATTAAAACGGTTTCATTGCGTTTTAATATCAACACTAGTAGAGATAGTGTGGCAACATTTTTTAATGAAATGACAGTAAGAAGTGTCATTTTACTGCAGATTATTAAAAGTCGGAATATAAATTTAAAAAAATAAACAATATACTATAATAATAATAAACTAAGATCGGTAAAGCGCCTGTCTGGGTTCGAACCTACGACTTACAACTCTTAAGTCGCGGCCCGTTTCTACTGGGCCACCACTGCTCTTCCGATAATGATATTGCTTATTACGGCCATTTGCAATTACAAATAAACGTGAAACTTAAAAAGGGTACTAATTAAACTAGGTGGTAAGGACAAAGACGCGTTTGATTGTCATTGATGCCCCTATCACCCTGGTCCTGCGAGCAGGTAGGAGTTGCGTTCACTCGTGTATTCCACTTCCTTGCAAAACCTTTGTTAGTGGTACCAAACGGAGTTCCTTACGGAATAGCCTACTTCCGGCTAATAGGTACTGATCCTTAATTTTTTTTTTTAGTTTGGGAAATCGTCAAATGACCTCTCCCGTTCTGGGTGCAGCGGAAGGGAGTGTCAGATTCTTACTGACTAAACCTAACCTGTGTTCCTTCCTTAGCCCTTTTTGTTCCGGGCCAGCGGTAACCCTTTCGGACAATCCCGCTGACCCTGCAGACTTCGGCCCTAAGGGCCCCTTCCATTGATGCTGACATCTCTTTGAGGCGCGCGTGGAAGACGTACGCGCCGTCCGGCACGGGCCTGGTCCTGATCGGACGGTGAGCTACCAATTACTTTCCGTCGGCAGGCCAGCGCCTACGGTGCCGGGAGTCGTCACGCGGCTCCCGGCGCCCGGAGCGACTCCCGCGGTGGCTGGGACGGGAGGCTCTTTCCCTCAGCCATCCCGCCACTTCCTTCGCTAGCATGACTGCTCCGCAGAAGGAGGTGACTACCTCCTACTCCCTTTCGCTCCGGACCATGGCTTGAACCAGGGCCGGAAATGTGGGTCTTGTCGATGCAATCGTGACTGCTATGCTGGGGTTCCTCGGTCAGTATAGTCGGAACCCAAGGTCGAGCAAAGTGACTTTGGGTTCGAAGATTCTCAGTAGCTACCCAGACGAAAATTCTGTTCTCTTTAATATGCGAGTAAAAATAACTAAACGTGGATTGTTCACCAACCCTTTTGGGGAAAACTATGTACACTACTTCTAATATTTGAGCCGGTTTTCAGTCTCACCTGAATATGCTGTTTGCTTGAGCGCTTGTATTATTGATACCTTATACTAGGTATACATGATTCGCGAGAAAGTTTATGAAATGAATTCGGAGGTCGTTTTAGCAATGTTTCTAAAAGTAAGTCCAAAGAAGACACAAAATGAAGTGAAGTTTGATTTATTTATCAACGTTTTTTTTTAACTACCTATCTAGAAAAACACACGAATTTATTTCTCAAGTAGGTACCTAACCAAGTAAAAAGACAAGACCATAGTCTCATGAATAAACCTTTCCCTAACTTTTCCTATGACCCAAATAACAAAACAAAACTTACTCTCTCAAAGTTTGTAGAAAACAAAACATCCAAAAATAGAAAATTGATCCGTCTCACGGAAAGCTAATGGGAAAATGATCAATAAAAAAAAAGGAAAGCAAAAGAAATACGTTTATTAGCTGTAAGCATGACCAAACCAACCAAATCAAACCCAAATTACCGAATCTTCAAATGACTCCTTTTTCCCAATATTACGGTCTGATGATAAACAAGGGAAAAAAAGAAAAGCGAGATACTGAACTTCTCAGACTAAATTTATCTTCGACAGTCTGGAGGTCACAATTAGAAAAGTCAAGATGCCAACAATCGATGGAGAGTAAAAACCTCTTACAGCGGCAGCTAATAAAACCAAGGTAGGTAATTCAATTCAATTAATTTATTCAATAACAATTTTTAGATCGTGACTGAACTTCTATAACTAAATATATATGAAATTGCATGCATGCAATCTATATTTAAATCATTACAATTACATTAAAATGAGAATAATAATAAAAAATAATAAAAGATATAAACAATTAAGTCAATTAATAAAATTCAATTAAGTTTTAAATAACCTATGTTACTTCCGAGTTTTGTATTTATTCATTAATTATCAATGGATTATACGAGTACTTAAACACTTATTTAACAAAAACCGTTTAGGCATATTCTGAAACCCATTTGTTTATACTAGACTTTTTATTTCCGTCGGCAGTTTATTGTGTGGCAGGCGCTATGTTTTACAAGGTTCAGGTGAAGCACTTGCTTCATCTGGAGGTCTTTTCTTCTTGTACTCACCCTTTCTAACCGACTTCAAAAATAGGAGAAGGTTCTCAATTCGGTTGTATATATATATATTTTTTAATGTGGTGCATGATTCTTGCTGTTGAATTCTAGCTATGTTCTGACTGCTCTTTTCTGAATTACGAAAGCTTTTTGAGTATTGTAATCATAACTTCCTCCCCAGAGAAGTATGCTGTATCTCAGTTTAGACTCAACTAATGCGTAATAGACCAGTTTTAAATGTTTTGTGGTTACCTCGTTTCTTAGACATCTTAGTACGTAACAGGTAGAGCTCACAATATCTGATGGTTCTGGCATAATCTTATTATTTGATTTTAAAATTAGTTTTGTGTTGTTATTGACACTGTTATTTCTTTTTTTGTGTATAACTTTCCAAACGTCTTTTGAGATGTTGATTTTGCTAATTCAGATTGTACTGTTAGCTTTTTGGCCATATTTATTACGTTACTGTACAGAGCGATGTATTTTTGAAAACAGTCCATCACAGTATCATTTTGTGTATTCCCTTTGCCAGCACAGTAAAATCGTTTCATTTTACAAGAAACCTTTACACCCTTAGTGATCCAGCGCAGATGCGTATTACGCGTTAAGTATACCTGCAGTTTCCTTTTCCTAAAACAGCGTGTGACCATATCTTCGATATATTTAATAGCAAATTTCTAAAGTTTCTTCTTGTATTTGCATTAAATATCCGTTTGGTAATTTAAAGACTACTGTTTTTTTATATTCCTACATAGTTCGTTACTTCTGAATACTGTACTACAAAGTAATCCTGCATGTCCATCTGCCAAGCCATTGTGGTCAACATCACAACTTATCACGCAATCGTCTGATAAATTGGAGAAAACATTGTCTATACAAGATTGTGAGGAATTTCGAATAAATGTAGTCCAACTAAATAGAGGTCTACAGTTGTAACATGTCAATAAATTTAAAAAGTCATTTCTATTTTTATTATCAGTTGATAAGTTAAAATTAAAATATAAATTAAAATCACCGCAAATAACCGAGTTCTTGTTAAAGAAACGTTCTAATAGTTTTTCGAGCCTCACCATAAATGTGTCTAAGTTTTTATCAAAAGGCGTGCGATAACAGCAATACACAGATAGGCCTGTTAAAACCCCTGGCCCCTGGCCCCTGGCCTGTTTGTTATATTTCAAAACTGTCCATTTTATGTAATTTTTTGGCAATGGGCAGATCCTCGTATCCCCTATCCATTTGTGCTAGGATAATAGTCCCTCCTCTCAACTTCTTTACTCTGGTCATTGTACTTTGAGAGATTTAACAAGGAAACTAGTTCTTCGTTAAGAAAATGCTCGCTAATACACAAGCAATTCTAAAGGCTACTCAAGCTATCTAGATATATTTCTAACACATCTTTCTTATTATTTAAGCCACACATATTTTGATGAAAGATGTATAAACAATTACACAATGAACTCCCTAAAGACTCGTTTATATGTGTTACAGTTGACACATGTTTATCAACGAAAAAATGTATCTCTATCCAAATGTTTTATCTTTTTTTTAATATAGTAAGTAATAGTACCAGGTTGTAACTGGCCGATTTGACTGCTTTCGTGCTCAATAACGATACTTAAACTATCACAGTTACTTTCATATTCAGAGTTTAGTTAGCTGTATGTAGCTATTCAAATTCTGAAAGATATTTACAATAGCCCTTAAAACTTCACTTTGCCTGTATATTTAGATAACATTTTATAATTATATTCCAGATGTTTGTTGGTATCAAACAAATAAGCATATTCAAAAGCCTGATTACTTTGGTACACAAGTCGATTTAACGCTTCTATTCTAGTATTAAATAATTCCATTTTAATTCAAAAGTAGGAGAGCATAGAATAACATTATATTAGTGTGCATTACATTTTCGATTTTAGATTTTATGTGATTAACCAATTTCTCATAATTATTGGACTCTAAAAGGTCTTTTTCGCCTAGGAGGATTATACAATAATCATTTAAGGTATATCTACAAATTTCTTGTTTAATGTTACAAGCTCCGCTGTATTGGGCATAGATACAGTAGTGACAAATTTTGGCGTTCGGAAAAGTGTTTCGGGCAATACTTAATATATTATTTACATTATTATCATTATTATACATAAATTAGTTTTGGAAAACACATATTTCAATAAAATTATTGAAACAGTGTTTTCCAAAATTATTTTTTTTAAGTAGTCGAGCCTATTGCGTGCTCTGTTATCGTAGTTACGTGTAATGGCAGCACATTGTAGACAACATTAGTAATATAATTGAGAAAAATAAATGTGCTCACGTGAACACAATACCTAAACAGAATAAAATATTTAAAAATCAAGAGTTATAAGACACGATACGTCACTAGTAAGATTAGTTTTTTAAGATTTTTTAGGAATCCAGTAATGCCGTTACTAATCCACACTCACAGTCTTTTTCATAAACTACCTCAGTAAAAACAAATCGACAAAAAAAAAACATTTAAACCGATTGCACAATTCGTCAATTGCATGAATCAATACCTACATTTATTTTTATTAAACATGACGTGACAACAAGCTCTAGCATAATTATACAAAAGCAACGTCACGTCTACAAATATCTACCTACCTAAGTCTGGAAGTAATTATAAATTAAATAGAAACACGTAGGTACCTACTAATTAATCAAAAACCCGCATTTTTCAAAGATTAATTTTAAAATTTGGAAATACCCATGGTAATGTAGAAGTTATCACAATAATATTATAAAGGCGAAAAATTGTGAGTGAGTGAGTGTGGGGATGTGTGTGTGTGTTTATATGTTTGTTATTTCTTCACGCTCAAACAACTGGACCAATTTTGATAAAATTTTGTATGGAGGTAGCTGACACCCTAGATTAATGATTTTGTTAATCCAGGATGGATTAACATATTGGATATGCCCACGAGATCGAAACTTATGCGGGTTAAACCGTGAGGTGCAACTATTTATAAATATTTCGAACTACATAATTACCTCTAGGTACTTTCTCGTTATTAATCTTAAACTGAATGTACGTCAACTCTAGTTGCTCGTGACAGACTGCAGTGGTAACTGCTGGAGAAGGCTTTTGCCAGGAGGCTTGCTAAATAGAGGGACATAATATTGTAACACAACACAAATCCAACAAAAAATTAGAAAACAATTCAGAATACAGGGATAGATAGACGTCAATTTAATTTTATTGCTGTGCACTTACCGGGTTCATATCAGGGGCTGAACCCCTTAAATGAACCTTCTAGTTACCTCATGCGGCAATATTTCATTTTGAGTTTAAATTAAAGGACAATATACACGAAGAAAAATATATTCATTTCAGCCACGCGAAAATCGCTCTTCAGGCAAAGAACTCCCCTTAATTTTGGTTTTTTTTTTTCTGTACCTTCGAGTCTGTTTTCAATAAAACAGTCAGTCTGCCCCTCAATTAGTTTGCGTAATTTCCTCCAACACATATGGTGCAGGTAGAAAGCGGAAGTGCATGCAGGTGCAGGATGACTAATTTAGGTAATAAGAATTTTTCCCTCGTGTATTCCCTTATTTGCTATTAGCGAGGGGACTTTGACAGGTAATTTAGGGATGTAACCGCAAACTAAGTGCCTACAAGTTCCGTGCTTTGATGTTATTTGAATACCTACCTCAAACCGAAATTCCAATTTTAATTCGCCTTGATGTTTTTCATTTGACAATTATTGACAATTTTCACGCCACTTGCTCAAAAATATCAAATTACATGTCATCAAAACCTAACCTTAAGAAAGTAATTAGGTTTAGCCGGGTTGTACTGAATTTCATTATAACCCGCTGATCAATAATGTGATTTGAATTTGGCACCTTCACTGAAAATTCGTCTGCAATTTGAAACAAAAACAAAAAAATTAAAGTCGAATTACTTTGTATTACCTCGCAGTATTGTCCTATTTTGTCGATGATTTTTCAACTACAATTGACTTACAAAACAATAATCATTGTTGGAAAAAGTATTGAGTCATAAAGTTTAAACCTTTATGACTCAATACTTATAATATAATATATAAGAATATTATAATAATTAAATTAATTAATAATGAAAGACTTGTGCTAATTTTCTGGCTGTTTTTAATGTGATGGCCAGTATTAAAGAAAGGTTGTTTTCAGGTTTAATTTATTTATTGAAACTTTATTGTAAAACAGAAAATACTGTTAGTAACAAAAAAAATACGAATCACTACAAAACATAAAATGGGCGGCTTTATCGCTTTCTGCGATCACTTCCAGGCAACTTTATTTATTTATTTTGTCTTTAAAATGCTTTTAGCTTTACGTTTAGTGTTCTGAAGTAACACTCTCCAATTGTCTTTATTTCTGTACGAGAAGCGCGGGCAGGCGATATGATGTATCGGGTTGGGTCGGGAGAACAAGACATTTTACGCGGAATAAGTCGAGAAAATAATTAAATCGGCAGTGTAGCTGGCTAGGCCAATTAAAATGCTTTCTATTGAAGTATATGTCATGTTGATTGTGTTTTTATTTACATATAGCTTCGTTTTCAGTATGTCGCTGTGAGGCCTTGAAAGTTATTGGCTGAAAAATTAATACCGCTGTAACTGTTTTCTACCTACAAATACAGGACTGAAGGGATATGCAATCAACCATGGACTCAGTATATGATTTAGAACCCCTGCATTAAAAACTTTTGTCGGTTATTAAAAAATAAATTAGCGATTCCATACAATTTAAACGCCCTACGCGTTTAACAATATACAGCACTTTTCAATTAAACAGCTGTTTTTTTTTTATAACCTATGAAAAATTTCTGTGCTAGGTAGTCTAGAATCATGTGATTAGGTTTCGCGTCGGTGTCGTGCCTGCCACCCACCCGTATATTTTATATGACCTCTTCTGAAGAAAGAAAGTACTTACCTATCTTCCGCAGTTTGATCGTGTTTGAAAATAGTGACACTGACTTAAAAATTGTGTAATTTACACCATTGTTAAGTCATTAGCGACGACTCGATAGTATGATTTATAACAATAACATTACCAAAAAAAACGTAATCAAAGTCCGTAACACTTAATCTAAAAAAAGACAAACCAAAATCCATACTAATATTATAAATTCGAAAGTAACTCTGTCTGTCTGTCTGTCTGTACCTTTTCACGCCTAAACCACTGAACGGATATCGATAAAATTTGGCAGATAGATAGATTGCATCCCGGGGAAGGACATAGGATAGTTTTTATCCCGATATTCCCACGGGATCGACACTTATGTGGGTGAAACCGCGGGGCGCTGCTAGTAATCAATAAAAAGACAAATAAAGTGACAGGTTTACTTTCCTTATATGCAAACAGAATGAAAACAAAAAAGCTGCAATACTTGTACGTTATCACCATTGAAATGATAACTTAAATATTTGACTACTCACAATACATCTTGTTCTAAAAGAACAAGCTAGACATGCAAGGGAACTACTACATACACATACATAATATCATCACTTCCATCTTCGACAGATTCTACTTCGGCAGTAGTCGAATCTTCAAACAATTTCATACCAAGAGCACCAATTATCAATGTATCAATGAACCTAATTTTCTGTAAACATTCTTCAGCAAAACAACTGTCAGTCTCCTGAAAAAAAAACGCAATTCAGCGACATCTAGTAATATAATGCGGAAGAAGTATATCCAACGCACTTAGTATCCTAGCAACGCCAAATATAACAAATTCACTGTCACCAAGAGAGGTCGCTATTGTCTCAGTCTTATTCGTTTGAGCAATAGGTACGTTCGTTGTGCGTACAGCTACAAGGAAGTAGAACTCCCTGCTAGAACCTAAATGTTTCACGAAAATTAGGACCTTAGGACTAAAACTCAAAGCATTTAATTCAATTGTATCATTTACAGGCACCTTTGAATTGTCAGGGAGTCGGTCAGTTAGAAAGATAAAGCTAGTTGCAACGTCTCTTGGTCTGTCCGTTACAACGCTTATAACTCAAGAACCAAACATCCTTTTTGTATAATTTCTTATTACGTTCATAAGTTACTTATCTGGCTATACAGGGTGACATTGAAAACAGGCGACAAATCGAAATGGGAGCAAACCTGAAATCGCGAAAACAAAATCACTAAAATCAGCTGTTCCCAACATTTATGTTCGCATAACTCGTCAAAATGTAGGGAACAGCAGATTTTTTTTTCGCGATTGCAGGTTAGCATACAGACCATAGTTGGTTCCTATGGCAAAGAAAAACATGCAAGGATTTTCATGGAAACTCTTCAAATTAATCCTGAGTTTACCGAGTTTTCAAACCTTCTTGGCAAGCGAGCACCATCGTTGCCTGGCACAACCATGCCGGATATAAGGGCAGTCCAGCCTGTCGTAAGTAATAACTTACGCCAGGCTGAACTGCCCTTATATCCGGCATGGTTGTGCCAGGCATGTTGCTGTTCGACTGCGGGTCAGAAAATTGTAACTATTCTGTCTTATTTATCTATTTTTTTTTTTATGACCTTGCAATGTGTTTTAATTTTATTTAATTAAAATTAATAATAAAATATAATAATAATAATATTTTTTTTATTAATATTTATTAATTAAGTATAATATTTTTTGAAATTTAATTTAATTTATTTTCTATTTTTTTTGTATTTAAGTGTAATTATTGCTTTTGACATTGTATGCCTAATAATTGTATGAGTCTATGTTACTTGATTGATGAATTAATAATAATAATAATAACACTGACAGGACTATTGTTGCCAATAAGCCTGATATAGTGGTGGTGGATCGATCAGAGCGGTGCGCACTGTTTGTTGACATAACCGTCCCGCATGATGAGAACCTCATGAAAGCCATCTTGACTTAGCTCGCCAGGTTGTCTACATGTGGGATGTGGACTCAGCAATCATTGTGCCGATAGTCGTGACAGCCAATGGATTAATAGCCAAGAGCCTTGACCAACACCTGAAGAGGCTCTCGTTGGGCAGCTGGATCAAGGGCTTGATTCAGAAAGCAGTACTTCTGGACACGGCTCGCATTGTCAGGAGGTTCCTCTCTCTGAAGCCCTGACTGCCGCGGTAGCTTGCCCAAGCAGCACACATAGCTGTATAGTCACTGGATAACAGAATTTTTGAAAACTCGAGTCTGTTGTGCTTTCTGTACAAGGGCTGTATATCCGGCTACACAGTTCTCATAATTCTAAATTTGGCCCCAAATTAACCAGCCCTGAGCATTATAGTAGCTTGTTAACAGATGTTGAGCATTCTAAGAGCTGTACATAAGCTGTACAAGGGCTTAGACAGCTGTCAATAGGCCACTATCCAGCCCCTTTAATTCTCTTAGACATCCAAAAGATGGTTTATGGCTTAGTAACGGTGTTAAATTTACAAAGAAATGGCAACAAAAAACTAGCTATTTGTCCAGTGCAACTATAGTGTCATGGCGGTCTAACTATTTCTGTTGACAAATAATAATTTCTAATTTAAGGTAAGTCTTTTTCACGTTTGTTTTGTTTCTCTATTGGTAAATTGTACTGCGGGTGCCACTTTACTGTTAAATATTTAGGTGATATTATCAAATATTACACGCGCCATGGAAATAATATAGTTTTACTAAAAATGTTATACAAAATAAATACGGTATACGAATTATTTATGGATTTTTACTAATTTTTTCCATTTAATGAGCATTCATATCTATTTGTAACAATAAAATAACGTGTTTTTACTTAAATAGCTGTCAAATATCATGAACATTTAACAGATATCAGTGTTTTTTTTCATATGTAATCAGCTTGTTTACATTAAAATGGCGTTAAATCGTTATCCAGCAATAATTCTAACTAAATTCCCTTGACCCTCTCTTTTCTGTTCAATGGCCATAACTAATTCTATTAATCAGCTGAGAACTGTACGCTAGCTGTATAATGGCTTTCAGTTATTCTAACGACTGGTTGACGGAGTAAAGTGAGAATATACAACAGCGTCTTAGGGATCTCTAATCTTGATAGAAAACCATTTCGAGCATTAGGTAATTCACTTGATTTTGTGATCCTATTTATTCTCGCCTGTTATCCCAACTAGCGAGCCAATAAATTGTCATGTTGCTTAGAAATGCAGAATATAAAGTAAAAAGGTATTCCGATATTGAAAATCAAAAACATCAGCCAACTTAGCTAAATATTCACCTCCGCTTCTTTTTCCCATTAATTTACATCACTTTACCTAATTTGATGCTTTTACTTTTAGACACTTCAACAGCAAAGTAAGAGAAAAGAAAAGAAAACCAGTAAAGTAACGGAAACTGAAAAAGAAATGGGTGGAATTGAAAACTAAATTGGTGAAGAAATTTATTTAATACAAGAAAAGAGAAATTTAAATAAGTACATATTTTGAGAAAGACAAAAAAAAAAACAATTAAGAAATAGAATATTTTGACGAAGAAGAAATATGTACTGCTTGAATAACCAACTAAAGGTTTAGCACATAGAATTACCAAAGACATATCTTGAATCTGTGATTAATAAAATAAAGCGCAGTAAATTTATATAATTACTTTTATTTTTATTGACAATTCCTTACCCAGCAGTATTAATATATAATCTCATATTAGTAAAATATTCATTATTTACAGTGTATGTAAAAGTGGTATGAAATATAACTCGTTTTTCTGCATAATATATACACATTTGAAATTCACATCTCGTGGGTATATTGTCGTTCTAATACGGTCCACGCTGGGTACTTTCGCTTTATTTAGGTATATCAAAAATTGATGACACCCTCTGATTTCATTTAAGAAGTTTTAAAACTTCTGTGAAATCGATTATTTTGTAGCCATTGATTGTACTTCAATATTTCTCGGTTATTTGTCATAAAATATTTATCTTTACATTTTGAGCAATATGTCTCTTTATTGCCCATTCTTTTATATTTTCTTTAAATAAAAAGTATTTCATATAAATATTTTCTCCGTCATCTTCATATGTCTGGCTGATCAAATCCATTAATTGTACGGAACTATGATCATTGGTAACAAAATGTAGGTATGTGTCCGGAACCCTCATTTTTAATCGACACCGGCACGTGACTGTATCTAGATAAATGAAAGAGATTTTCACTATCCTTGCTCCTTTGCTTATTGTATACTTTTGAAAGTTTATTTTTAACTGCACCAGTTCTTTTCCAATTTTTCCATGGTTTAACCGTATTCATTTTAAATTGTATTTTATTCTCGCACGAAAATTAATTAGCGTTGCGAGGTTATGTTAAAATTGACGTTATCATAGCACTACTAACCTATGTTTACTCTTCAATCATTCTAGAGGCTGTAAAATAGCTAATATTTACACTATAAGCTTTGGAATTAAAGTAGAGTAAAGCTACACTAATTTACAGCTCATGCAGCAAGTAAATGCTTTTACCCAGCTACTACTAAGCTCATTAAGTTAGCATCATAATAGAATTGGTGTACGCCATAAAACAGCCAATGGCGAAATTTGATTCTCTAATACAGTTCACAACTGAGAAAAGGTGTAACTTTACCGCGTTAAGCAGCCGTTTACAAGCGTTGGTCTACTTAACCAGCTGGTAGCATTATACGTAGCCAAAGGCTGGACAATAGTTCTTTCAAATTCTACTAAAATGCATTTTGTGGTTTTTTTCTCCATTATACAGCCATTAGTCAGTTGTGCTGCTTAACAGAGTAGAGATCACCCCTCCTACAGTCTCAAGAATCAACTTATCCGTTAGTACAGCTACATAAGAGCCTTTGACTGTAATATAGCTTGTTTATGGATGTAATTTCCGCTAATGTGTTACTTGGGTGGACCCTGATCCCGATACCGGTGGGCAACTATTTTTTATATATTTAAATGTTTTAAGTATATTCTAATATTTAAAAATGTAATTTATATGTATTTATTGAAATAAAGGAGTTAATATTAAGTGAGATATTTGTCAAACGTGCGCCTAAACATAAACAAATTCGCATGCGTAGAGATGCTGATTGATGCATACCATTGATTTGCTCCCTGTTGTTCAAAATCTTCTGTTCTGAGCTGAGATAAAATAACCCCTTTTCTTCCCATGTGAGTTAAGACCAGTTATAAAAGATGCCAGCGCAACGAAAGGTGTGTTGTTTGCAACTTGTCCGTGGATATTTTGTAACGTAAATATTAACAAAAAAAAACCGGGCAAGAGCGAGTCGGACTCGCGCACCGAGGGTTACGTAACATCCGGGTTTATGCATAAGGTTTATGTTTATGAAATTAAATGTTTTTTTTTTTTATATTTCAGTTGATTGAATGAAAAGTAAATTGCGGTTTACGTTTTTTGACGTATTAAAAAAAACTACTTACTAGATCTCGTTCAAACCAAATTTCGGTGGTAGTTTACATGGTAATGTACATCATATATTTTTTTTAGTTTTATCATTCTCTTATTTTAGAAGTTACAGGAGGGGACGGACACATTTTACCACTTTGGAAGTGTCTCTCGCGCAAACTATACAGTTTAGAAAAAAAAATGATATTAGAAATCTCAATTTCATTTTTGAAGAACTATCCATAGGTACCCCACACGCACAGGATTGATGAAAAAAAAAATTGAGTTTCAGTTCGAAGTATGTACCCCCAAAATTTATTGTTTTTTTTCTATTTTTGTGTGAAAATCTGAATGCAGTTCACAGAACACATCTACTTACCAAGTTTCAACAATATAGTTGTTATAGTTTCGGAAAAAACTGGCTTTGACATACGGACGGACAGACAGACAGACAGACTGACAGACAGAAATGACGAATCTATAAGGGTTCCGTTTTTTGCCATTTGGCAACGGAACCCTAAAAAACTATAGAAGTGTGCGGCTTTTTAATCGTTGATCAAGTTTCGTATTGCATCTATAATGACTTACAAGATTACCTGGTAAACTCCTTCGTAATCTTGTTTTTAGGGTTCCGTACCTCGAAAGGAAAAACGGAACCCTTATAGGATCACTTTGTTGTCCGTCCGTCCGTCTGTCTGTCTGTCACGACCCTTTATCTCAGGAACGCGTGGAGGTATCAAGCTGGAATATATATCAAATACTCAAGTCTACTGTCCCTTAGAGCTGTAAAATAATCAAACTTCTAAGCCAACGCAATCAAAAGATACAGCCGTTTATGCCGCGAATTTCCGCAAATTTTCGACACTCGCAGGGGAATCAAAACCTACAGGGTAGTTCCCGTGAACTCAGAATCTTAAAATTTGGTACGAAGCAACGTCTGCAAAATGCAAAATAATTAACATTACAAGACACAGTACACTAATTTATTTTTTTTATATTAAAAAACGCTCTGGACGGCTGAAATTGTGTGACCATTCACCGCTTTCTTAAGAAACCAAACTGAAAGGACCAATATTATTTACTAGATAGTCAGTTAACTACTGTGACCGGCTGACTGAAATAACAACAGCCTATCAAATAACTTGACATGACTTCGACAGTCTGTCAGATATTTTTTGGAGTCCGCGTATCACTGGTCAGTTTCCATAAGTCGTCAGTTTATTAAATTCGCCAGTTTCGTTGATTAGTCAGTTTCACTGATTCGTCAGTTTTACCGATTAGACAGTTGCGTTAACTCGGCAGTCTCCAGTGATTGCCAGTTTTCGTCGATTGAATAAAATTCAAAGCCAAAGCACAGTACAGTCGGTAGAAAACTGAACACACTCGGACCTACGTCTGCTAATTAAAATATCTTTCGTCAACCGAGCGATAAAATCACGGGGAGATAAATTTTTCACTAGGCGGAAAAACGCGCGACCCTTTGCCGTGCGGCTAACTTGTTTGCAACTTAGTTTACATTACACCAGTATCACCAAACGTTTCAGATTAAGCACTCTAATATAGCCAGATAACTAACCTATGAACGTAATAAGAAATTATGCAAAAATAATATTTGGTTCATGAGTTTTGCAACAGAGACCGACGTTGCGTTTCGTAAGGACGATTGTAGTTATACTTTCGACAAGAAAAGTGCCTACATGCGTATCAGTGGTACGTCTAGCGGGACCGTAAGGATTTGCATACCAACTTTATATTGAAATTATTAAGTGCTCATTTTGCACCTTTTTGCTTTCGTGCGTCAGTTACGCTACATCTAAGTATAGTTACCGCCAGCCAGGCCTTCCTTTATTACGGGAAAAGTTATGACACTTATGTCATTCTTTAGTAATTGGACTGTCACATGTAGGTATGTAAGAAGATTCTTCTTGTCTCTTCGGTTTTAAAAGTTAGTTGCGATTTATTTTTCGTTCTTCGGTCCGACTAGAATCAATTCTATTTTAATGTAAATTTTGACATTCAAAAATGCCTTTTATATGCTTTTTTGCCGTTAATCCATATTGTCCCACTGCTGGTCAAATATCTCCCCCTTATTTTTTCACTTTTCTTTGTGATGGGCCTCCACCATCAAATCGGTTAGAAACGAGTCCAAATCGTCACGCAAGAGTTGCTTAGGCCTGCCTCGGTGACGGCGCACGTGTTCCTATTCAGGCACCCACTGTGTGACGACATTGACCCTCTATTTGAAATTAATGCTTTGACTTATAATTTAGCTTTATTTCTAAGGGCACATCATGTCTCAATTCTGGACGAAGGACAGTTATCCCCATTCCTATTTAATTCTCAACCTGCTTTGTTCGCTATTCGTATCGCAGTTGTATGAGCCCCCTTGACATTCAGTACTGAATGGACATCATGTTTCTATACCTATGGCGATTTAAAGAACTGCCTTCAACAAGTACATACGACGCCCTAAACCGTTATTTTATTATGCGAACCCCTTTTTGCTACAAATGCGTACTTGTTTATCATCTTTAAACACAAAAACTTGGTTGTAACTGTAAGGCTCAAAACTAAATTGAAAATAATTTATTTGTATATACGTCAACATCATGTCAACAGATGTTTTACTGTGTTTGAGTAAATCAATATTTTAATGTAGCGATTATTAAGTGAAAACAGTTTTGCGAGGACTTTGAAAAAAATCATCAATTAATGAAATGATTGTATGTGCTCACATGATTGGAAACTGTGATTGTGTTTTTGGTAGAAACAGAAACCATTTGCTTTTATAGGTCAACAGATAAGGTGGAATAGGTTAGGTTTGTGAATTTCCTACATTATTAGATAGGTACATCATTAATTAATACCAACCTATTAGTGTCCCATTGCTTAACAAAGACCTCTCTTCATACAGAGAAGGCACGAGCATTGATCGCCACGACGGGTTGGTGAAGAAGAGTAATGTTTGCTAACAATTTAGACATATCAGGTTCTTCCAATTCCAATTAAAATTAGATTTAGTGAAATTGCTTTGTCCTCGAGAGTTTTGAACAGTATGCAGCAAATTGCATCCCGAATTAATTGTAGTGGTGCGTCTGAGGTCTTAAATTACATTTACAGCTTCAGAGGGTGGTCCGTGTATAATTAATACACGGAAACCCTCTGAAGCTGTAATTGCAAGAGTATCAATATCACACAGAACAGTCATCATTAAAACAAGTGCTTTCATGGACAGTGTGTGGACAGACCCAAAATTATATTTATTTATTTATAATAATAATCATTTATTTATCCAGATCACAGAATCCAATTTGTTAGTAACTACATACACATCTTAAACACTAATGTTATTACTTTCATTTGGAAAATTTTGGTAATAATTACTAATAATGTCAAAACAATCAATAATAATGTCAAAATCACTAATAGTAATGCCAAAATCACTATTAATAACGTCAAAATCACCATTAATTATGTCAAAATCATTACTAATACTTACAATAATCAAATACAATACAATATCAATAATCAAAAACGCAATATGTACAAGAACAACATTACAATGTCATTTCAAGGTGCGATTTGAAGGCAATACTTGTGTCCTGGTTCATTGTCTGAGTATTAGTCCTTCCGCCCTATCGGCCACAGTGACCAAGAGGCTATTGGTGCTGCCCCGCACCCGCCGCATCAGAGAGGCTACACGCTTTCGCATGATTGCGTACAAGTCGTCTATACGTGCCTCTGCGAACGTCCCTGATGCGCTACAGTGTTGTCGCCCTGTATGCGTTGTTGTACTGGACACGTCAGGCGCTGTAAGACACAGACTGCAGGTTTAAAAAGATTGATTTATATTGTATTGTACACCACAAAATACATAACACCAAAAAAATGGATCGAACACTAAAAATATACAAGGGGCGTGGCCTTATCGCTTTCTGCGATCTCTTCCAGACAACCTTGGAATGGACAATGATTTGCCTGGACATAAAATAATGAATAAGGATGATGGATTTATTTATTAATTGGTACACTGTTCAGCCTAGTAACAGAAGCCACTTGCAAAATATTAAGCATTAGACTCAGCGTACATAATCACCCTATAATGTTAGAATTTATGAAAAGAAGTGAAGTGCAACGAATATCAGTCTCTCCTTCACAATTAGTAAGAATTCTGCAAAGTCTTGGGATTGAGGAGTTAGACACTGAAACAATTTTTAATGGTACCTACAAGTATTTTTGACAGATGACAAGTACCTACCTGAAAATGTAATAAAAAGCTACTTAGAAAGATGAAGACAAAACTACTGCGGAAATAATTCGATGTGTATATTTAATAGCAACCGGTAAGTGTAAACTGAGTGACCAAGCTACTCTGGATCTAAGTAGCTAAGTGCATGTCTACCCTAACATGTAGTGTCGGACAGTTCCAGACACTTCTCTCAAGAGTTTTCGTCCATTACGTTAAGATGCGGCCTAACAGACCAAAGCATTAAATTGGTACATAAATCTACGAAAGCGGTGAACGGTCACACAACAACGGCTGTCCAAATACAAAGCGTTTTTGAATTACGGACTTAACTCCAATACCGCCATAGTCCGTATGAAATCTTACAACCGTTATAATAAGTCGTTTTGTTCAAACAAAAAAACTGTTCAGCTTTATAGTTAGTGTAGATAGATAAAATGTTTGTGAGAGGCAATCACTTTAAAGTCCATGATCCAATTACAAACATTCTTACATTGATAGAAAGCTGCACTATTTACAAAGCTCCTATATCATAAATAAAGATAGATGATATCTTTTAAAGTACCTGCAGTTGACTTCCACGAGGACGCAGAAGCTAGTCTGAAACAATTACGTGATGAAAACTGAAGGGGCAGGTAATCTTCTCGTTCTTCGTGTCGCTGGCACGACTGTATTTTTTTAAATCTTGTTTTCCCAAAACTTTGCCACTTCCACGGCGTTGTCGGTGGCAGCGCAGAGGTCACTTTGACTGCATGTTTTGGGACACAGAGGGCAGGTTATGAGGTGGAACATGGTTTGTGACATAGCTCCGCAATCACACTCTTCTGCCGTTCCGTCAAGGTAGCCCCACTTTACCAGGTTGGACTTACATCTTCCCACTCAACTCTCAAACTCAAACTCAAACCATTTATTTCAATTAAACCATTTACAGGCACTTTTGAATTGTCAAGAAGTCGGTCAGTCAGAAAATATGAAGCTAGTTGCCCATTCCAAAGCGTAGGTACCTATGGAGAAGAACGGGCAAGAAACTCCATGGACACTCTTTTAAATTGTATTTTTACAAAAATATTAGTTACATCATTAATGTTGAATTTACAAGTAAATGTGAGAACGATGTAAAAAAAATACGTACGCATTAAGAGCGTCCAGAGTACAGCAAATAGTAAGAAGACAACAATCATAAAATAATTAAAAATAAGCCGAGGCAGCTGAGTGATGATCAGCCCCAACTGACGGCGCCCGTTCACGAACATGACGCATAGATCAGCACCATTCAGCTCAACCATTTTGAAGGGAGCTAAATGATCCAATACACACGCCACCGTCAGCGAGACATTTGTGTGAGCATGACATACTATCAGCCGCCATGGCACATTCAAGTCAATGAAAGACATATTACCCGGTAAATGGTAAAGAAGGTATACTTACATAGAACTCACATCTGTGCTATGCAGTTATACAATGCAAAGGAAATTGAGTTTATACAATGCAAAGATAATCTTACAATCTTCAGCAGCTCCAATAGTATTTTCCAGTGTTAATCAATTAGTTGTGGTTGTGGAGCAGGACCAGCATTGAGCCAGGCATTTTTATCAGCGATGTAATCCCCTAACTTATAATATGCCTGACTGCATAGTGTGCGTTTTATACAAGACTTGAATTTTGTCTCATTCAGTTGAAGAATGTGGGGAGGTATTTTATTATAACATTTTAAACAGTACCCCATAAAAGATGAGTCTACTTTAGCCAGTCTGAAACCTGGTTGAACTAATAGGTCCCTATTCCTAGTACTATAATTATGTCTTTCACCTCTTTTACCAAAAAGATGTAAGTTTTTTCTTACATACATGATGTTTTCGTAGATATATTGACAAGGCACCGTCATGATGTTAATTTCCTTAAACAGTTCCCTTAGAGAATCACGCCTGCAGAGGTTATATATGGCTCTGATGGCTCTTTTCTGCAGAATAAAAATAGAATCGATGTCTGCAGCCCGTCCCCAAAGCAAAATACCGTAAGACATGATACTATGAAAGTAACTAAAATAGACCAGTCTCGCGGTATCTACATCAGTAAATTGGCGGATTTTTCTGACAGCATAAGCTGCTGAACTTAGCCGTCCTGCAAGAGATGTTAAATGAGGACCCCATTGTAGCCTTGAGTCGAGCGTGATCCCCAGGAAAACCGTTTTATCGACGAATTCTAGTTTCTCCTGATTCAATACTATCTCACAATCACTACTCTTTACATTTGGTAAAGAAAATCTTATGCACTTAGTTTTTTTCCCATTTAATACTAAATTATTAGCAGTGAACCAACTTTGGACCTGCACTAGGGCGTTATTTACGTCGTCATAATTTGTAGCACGTCTATTTACCTTAAAAATTAAGGAAGTGTCATCAGCAAATAACACCATTTGTGGTTGATTTTTTAATAAATGGAGTAGATCATTAACATACACTAAAAAGAGGAAAGGACCCAATATCGAGCCTTGTGGCACACCCATTTTTACTGTTAAACCATGTGAATTGACACTATTTATTTGAACTTGCTGTTGTCTGTCATTTAAATAAGAACTAACTAAACTGAGCGCAAGTTTTCCAAGCCCGTAATGCTCAAGTTTCAAAAGCAAGGTTTCGTGATCGACGCAATCAAACGCCTTAGAGAGGTCACAAAAGATTCCTATGGCGTCTTGGGCCTCTTCCCACGCGTTAAAAATGTGTTTTAATAAGGTTACTCCGGCGTCGGTCGTACAACGTCCTTTGGTGAAACCATATTGTTGATCGTGAAGGATTTTATTCGTGTTAAAATGATTGAGCATTTGATTAAGCATTATCTTTTCAAACACCTTACTGAAAACCGGCAACACGGATACGGGTCTATAATTATTGGTGTCTTTACTGTCCCCAGATTTGAAAAGTGGTATTACCTTACTGAATTTCATTAAATCGGGGAAGACTCCTTGATCAACACACGAATTAAATACAAAGGCTAAATAAGGTGCAATAGTCTCAATTATGGAGGCACAGACTTTAATGGACATTCCCCAAAGATCTTCGGTCAATTTGATCTTAATTTGCTTAAAAGCTTTTATTACTGTTACGGGGTCAATATGTGTAAATTGAAATTCAACCGGGCAGGCTGGAACGTTTGCTCTTAATAAATCAATTGATACGTCGGATGAGGAATTTAAGGCTTCCGTCGTTTTTGATGGTATATTAGTAAAGAAATTTACAAACTCCTGAGCTACTTCTAAGTTAGAGCTTATGGCTCCACGTGAAGTCTCCAATGTGTAATCAGTGTTTCGTTTTTTATTTCTACTAGTTTCGTTATTTATAATTTTCCAAACTGTTTTTATCTTATTTTCAGCTGATTTGATTTTATTGCTAATGTACAGGGCTTTGGCTATTTTGCATGTATTTCTAAAAATTTTGGAATATGTAGCAACATACTTGCTGAAAGTTACAGTATTGATGTAAGGCTTAAGGCCATACAGCTCGAACAGTCTTTCCCTACTTATCCTAATACCTCTAGTTGCCCAGTCACTAAATATAAAATTAGGGCAAATGTTTTTTGTTTTCTTTTCAAAAGTTGTATTGAATTGAGTGTACACTACTGAAAAGAAATCCTCGTACAATTTATTTGCATCATCCATATCATGGCCCAGATCATTTAACTTATTATTTAGGGTACTATTGAATCTATTTAGTTTACCAGTCGTTATTGGTCTAAATTGTATTTGCACTTTTTGCAAAGGTGTTTTAAACTTAAAAGATACCGTTTGTCCACTATGATCAGACGGCAGATAATTGACGATGGCTTTATCTAAATAATCACAATCGCAAAAGACATTATCTATACAAGTAGCAGAAGTTGGAGTTATTCTAGTCGGTTCTGTAAAAACATTTGATAAATTGAACGATTTAAAAAGGCTTAATAATCTACTGCTATTAGAATTATTTTCCAAAATATTAATATTAAAATCACCACAAATAATTGCGGCTTTGTTAATGGATGCAAGTTTCGCTAAGACATCTTCCATTATTGACTCAAATACAGAAAAGTTCTGATAATTAGGGGGTCTGTAAACGCACACTACGACATGCTTATCTAGCTCAACACAGGACAGTTCGATGCAATGTTCAATTGATAAACCTACTATGTCATTTCGTTGCTTAGATTTTAAACAATTTTTTATCAAGATTAGGGAACCTCCACGTAGCATAGATTTACGGTTAAAACAACTGCCCACACTATAGTTCTCAAAATTAATTAACATTTGGTAATCCTTTAACCAATGTTCAGTACAACAAACAATGTCAAACTTTGTTTTTTCTAAAAACATTTCAATTTCTAATAATTTGGAAGAAATGCCTTGAATATTTTGATGAAATAATGTCAAGGCATTCTGCTGATCTCCTTTTTGATATTTACTTATTTTAGAGCAAGAAGATACCTTGTTGTTGTTAGGTATAAGAATATTATTACTGGTACCTTCTGTTGTCTTACAAACTAGTTTAAATGATTATCCGGAGTTAATCCCAAGACTTCAATGTCATCACCAGGCAATGAGCTCATAGTGCGTGAGGGAAATGGAACCTCCTTCGTATAATTTGTACAAATATTTATAGCATTTGAGCTACATTCATTCAGGCAAACCACCTTATTATTAGTATTATTACTAACTGTTGTGGTGTTAATAATACAAGACTTCGACATAATACTTATGTCTGAGTTTATATAAAAAGCTAATAGCCTTGCTATTATGTGTCTAAAGCTAACAGGCAGATACACAGTATCCCTAGTCGACTTTAAAGTTTCAACAAAACTGTTGGTGTCAAAATATACAAGCTTGTCACTGTAATGACTAACTAAAAAGTGCATATGCTTATTAAGCATATGAATATAATTGTTTTGTCTATTTGTTAATTTTTTAAAATATGGAAAAGCACACAATATTATTTTATTACAATTTAACTTTAACAACTCAGTTACACAGTCAGTTATTTCATATTTTTTTACCTTAGAACTGTTACCTACAAATACAGTAATGTTAGTTTTAGGATTAAATACATTTCCTGTTACTGATGCCATTATTTGTTTGTAGGTTGACCCTGGCATACAATTATTTTGAGTAGAGTAACTCAGGTTGTTACTAATTAATTTACCTAAACCTCTTCCTATACTATCCGAGAACATAACCGAATCATAACAATCATGACCACTGAAAGATGGGCCAGTCTCAAGCTGTACCAATTGAGAAAGATCTTGTACTATTTCAGATACATTCTGGTTCAGGATACACTCTTGAGGCAAACTCTCAGTCTGGGACGGGTCCTCCGTTACCCCAGGCTGGACAACGACAGGGTGTGGAACTGTCTGACACGTGCACTGACACATAACTAACTCATTTGCTGCAAGAATGTGTTCTTTAATTTGGTTCTGGGAACCCACATATTTAATGTAAAGAGAACTAAGTCTGCCCTCAAGTTCCTGTATGTCAGACTGTAAGCGCTGTGTATCAATTTCATAGATTTTTTTGCTGTCTTCTAATTTAATTTGATAATTGGTTAATTTACTAATTAGATCAACACGTTCTTTCCTCACTGAAATATTTTTAGAAAAGTGTTTTTGTTGTTTTCTAAATTGATTACATTTTTTAATTATTCTATTCATTCTTGCATATTTTTTCATTTTGTTATGACTAAATTTATAACTATAATTCTGTTTTAACAAGGAATCTTCAGTAAGGTCAATAGTTGTTAATGAATGAGGGTTACAATTACTATTCAATAATTCATTATATAAGTGGTTCGTTTCTTTAACCTGATTACATTCTATTTCTTTTTCTAACTGGGTGATACGACTATTAGCATGAATTAATTCATCTTCTAGGTCCCTAACTCTACTTAAGGCCTCCTCATACAAATTACTACAGGTGTTGAAACCATCCGTGACTACCTTCAGTTGATCGCGTTCATCAACAACATTCTGATACTGTTGATGTAGGTCTACTAGCTCCCGTTTAAGGCTTGAGTTTTTGTCAACAATTTTCTTGATTTCGTCCTCACTTTCATCATTCTCCAGTAGCAATTGGTCACATTGGAGTTTTGTTGCTTCAAGTTTTTGGAGGGCCGTTCTCAATTTAAGGTCCATCTCCTGAGCACTTGTGTCAATTTAAGGTCCATCTCCTGAGCACTTGTGTCCGGAGACGGTTTAGAGACTTCCAAGTTGGCCACGGAAAGTTACAGCCTGCGGGGAGATGCTCCTTTGGTGGGAGGTAGTGAGTAGGAGGGGGATTATTATCCTGCCACAAGTTTGCAACGGGCGTCGGCCGGGTTTCCTGACAGAGACGCTGTGATCGATTTCAATTTCAAGAAGCTGTGTCTGCTTTTTAGTCATTGCGTTGGTAGATAGTGGTTGTCTAGTATCAGATTCCTGTTTGAATTTCTCGACAGCACTTGCAACTTCTCTTCGGAGTTGTGGTGGAGCTATGTCAGCTGTGGGATATAGTGCGCTGATCGGGGTCGATTGCAGGCAGCCTGTAATCATGCGACAGGTTTCATTTAGAGCAACATCTCTTCCTTGGCGTGGGCGGAACGGTGCCACACTGGGCACGCATGTTCACCCGCAGAGAAGCATAGTGCTAGGCCAGTAGTCCGGAGAACCTGAGGTGACGCACCCGAGGGGCAGGTAATATATCGATGTTATTGAGCCCTTTTCGGTCCACGGTCAATAACTGGGATTTCCTGACAGAAAAATCCAACTAGGCTTTTCCCCCAAGTCTGTTTCAAAGTTCAGGCTGAACATGTTACAAATTGCAACATGGTGATAACTTACTTAAAAGTTTTATTTAGGGCTCAAGTCTTAATTCCGTGTTATTTATTGCAATTCCAATTATTCCAAGCAAATTTTGGAAAAATAAAACAATTTGGGAGCACTTGATTTAAGAAAATACTTCAAAGCCTAAGTCTTGTTTTGTTTGTATAGTTGGTTAGTTAGTCATTTAATTTAGTACCTAGTGTGAATAGTTAGTTTTTAATTTTGATGTTACTAAATGTAAATTAAGAAATAATTAATGAACTGGCAAAAAAAAACAAGTTAGGTACCGCCAATGCCATTACCGTTTTTGTCACTTTTAAAGCTCCTAAAACTGCCTTTCTAGTCTCAATAATAAGATACTTTGACAAAGAACAGGGTTATGTATAAAACATATTTTTCGATGGGTTTTTCCTACACAAGTACATATGTTATAGAGCTAACTAAGGTAACCTTTATAATTGTTGTAAAACTTTCCAACTTATCTACAGGTTCATTTATTTATTTCTAAACTCTTGTTTCAGAAATTATATAGCACCTTTTATTATGCCTTACGTTATGTCCAACTCGTGGGGCTCGTGGCTAACCTGGCTTAACCTAGAGAGCCTCTGACAGCAGCAACCCTATTATAATCAGAATAAAGATCAATATGATTTTGACAGATTTGGCAGTAGCAGCAATCCAACAACAGCCTTATTACAAGGAGTATAAAGATAACTGTAATTTTGGCGGTGATGCAAAATCATAGGTAAAATAATAAGGGGCCCGTGGCTAAATAATAACAGCCGCATGAGTCGATCAATCAGGTTAAGCTTCGCTTGCCGCACTCGGTCCGTAGATAGGTGACCACCTTACATACCGAGACCCCTCCGTGCCTCGAAAAGCTCGTTGAGCTGATGGTCCCGGCTGTCATTCGCGGATCTTTGCAAGTTTGAAACTCGGGGTAAGGGGTAAAGGGGTAGGTACAGTGTAACCGAGTAACTGGCTAAAATACTGGTATTCAGCTGCATCAGGTTAGACTGGAAGCCGACCTCAAAAATAGTTAGGAATAGGCTAGGCAGATGATGATAATTTGTTATGCCAAATTCGTTGTAAAACGATACATTTTCCGACGGCAGAATAAGTTTAAAGGGTTTAGGCGCAAAATGGCCACTTCTCAAAATGGCAACTGAGTCTCTAATGGACTAATTCTCAAAATGGGCGATGACTGCCGATGAAGTTACAGGCATGTGAGAATACTCAACTTTCCCTTTAACATCCGCTGTCGCGGTTAATTTCTAGAAAATTCTTCAAACTTGCGTAATCAGAAGCCCTCCATGTGACTTATATAAACAAAAAAAAAAAAATTGTTAATTCCGAAAGAGAGGGTTGTTTTCCTTTTCTTTTGTTTTCGTATATTTCAAAACTACCTTTGTAACAAATGATGCTGAAATTTCAAAGAAATTTCTTAAGGCTTCAGTTTCTATACGAACTCGCAGCAACAGGTAGCGTACCTCTCTTATAAGGTACTAACATTCTTTACAAATCCACTTTTCTAAGTCATTTTTATGAAACGTGACTTTTATTGATCCCCTTAGCTGTTGTTGCCTCACTGGTTGGTTTAGACGGGTTTTTATTGGTGTGTGTCGTAATAGTTTGTTGGTATCGTGTAAGCGAGACGTACGTCCTCCCTCTGTGAGCTCTAGAGCGTTACTGGTGTTTTGCGTTCGATGCGCCCTACTCCCGGCGTCGGCCACACTCTGTCATAGCGGAAGCACCGTGTTTGCACACAGCCACTAGTTCTCCCGGCCTGTTGATTTCAGTTTATCGTAGCACTCCCTTTCAGCTGGTGCTACGGTGCTCGTGTCAGTGAATTATGCGTTCATTTGTACGAGATTATCTTCTTCCAATCTTACATTATCTAGATCGTGATTGCTTTGCATTGTTTTGTCATGGTTTTCTTATTTCTGCGATTGATTTTAGATTTGAGTACACTTTGATTACATTAGTACGTCTAATTTGTTTAGTTTTACCCGATTAATGACACTAAAGCGCCCATATTTTTTTAAATTTTTCCAAAGAAAGGCCGCTACATTATGTAACGTCATATTGTAAAAATCAAAAATATAATTTACCTATAATATGAATAGAAAAAAACTCAATACATTGAAAACATGTCAAGGATATTTGAACTTTTCTTCACATCCGTTGAAATTATCAGTGCTTTTGCGACGGTTACTAAGCATCTAACATTAGTTAGTTAGGTTAGTTAGTTAGATGATACAGTACATCCTAGAGAAGTGTCTATGAAGGTACCTTTAGTAATAATGTCGTTTGGAGCTTGGTTTACTTTTGTGATGTTTTCAAAGTCTTGTCGCCGAAATTGGGGTTGTTTCCCTCACACCACTGAGTTCCTTATGCGTGTCCTCCCTACGAAAAGAATGGCTTAAGGCAATCCTATGCAAAATCTCACTTGTATTGTATAGTATGCTTCCTTCTTAGAGACAAAGGTCTATTTTTGTACAAGACATCGCTTGTGGACCGGCAAGTATTCTTAGAACCATCACGAGTTGTAAGGCTTTGAAATGGCTGCAAGTGCATAGATAGAGTGCAATGTGAAACCGCTTGGCCTAGCTTTGTAAGTGTATCTTGGACATCTCTGACATCGGTGAAGGTCTTTGAGTATTAAACCAACTGGAGGCGCCATTGTCAGGCGATCCCCGCTGCCAAAGGTACGAGACCGCCGGTCATAGCGGTTATATACATGTGTGCGTATAGTTTATGCTTGTGTTTGTTTTTTGTTTTGTGTGCGTGCGTAACAACGCGATCGAATTGCATTAGTGTATTATTGCGTTCCCTCGTCCCCCGCGATGAAAGTGACAGACTTATTTGCATAGATATTAGTACTCGTGGCGTCTCCGGTTGGTTTAATACTGAAAGGTGAAGGTAAACACTGAACTTATACTCGTAGTTAATCTGAGTCTGAAATCGGCATCCCGTCTTTGGCGAGCGTGCTGATCGCCGAATGCTCGTGCCTTCTCTTCTCTTCCTTTTTAACTAGCCTAGGCGTAATGGCGACATGTCGAAACATCGAAATCTCTGTGCTATAACTAGTTAAATATTAATGCATAATACAAATAAATAAACCTTACGGAATAAATTCTCTGAAATGGTTACCGTGTCTTTTACAACATCAAAATCAAATGGCATTTATTCAAATTGGGCTGACAGTCAGCACTTTTCGAACGTCAAAACTACATAACACAGTCCCCCACAATGCCCGCCCTTCACAACTTCCTTGTGCTTTCGCTGGGGAGAAGAAATGGCGGAACAAACTCTCCAGCAGCACAGCTGTCTGTTCAGTTAGAAATTTGACAATTGTTACAGGTCGTCAGAAGCCCAAAAGACTGACAACCAGTCTTACCAAGGGTGTTACCCAGTAACTGGTTTGTGGAGATCAAATAGACAGCTGCTCCACGTAACATATTTGATATTCAGCTGCATCCGGTGAGACCAGAAGCCGACCCTAAAAATTGTTGGTAAAAGGCTAGGCAGATAGATGATGATGCTGGTGACCGCATCATCATCTGTGTAGGTTAGGAGACCTAAGCGATCACATAGACACAAACGTATAGCGACTATGTTTTATACCCTGTATCCAACTACTTCATAATAAGTGAGTGTCCGTTGGAGGGTAAGCCTGGTGATCTGTAATACAGGTTTTACCTACAACAGACACCAGTATCTATTAAGTGTTACTTTGGCTTTGTACTGTGTTTGTGATAATGAGAGATCAATAAATATTATTATTACTTCAGTTCGCCTGCATGAGCAGTATTGAAACAAACATTGTTTGCAACAAATATGTGTAAAATACGCAATTATCACCAATATTCAGTTTAGTAGATATTATCACACCCAAAATCTTTCTAACTACTATTCTTTGGGAAAAAGTCAAAGATATTCACAAAGTGTGCGGTTTTCTTTCTCATTGAAATAAGTTTTTATATTCAAATAACTTCTTATTTGTAACTGTTGCAAATGAAACGTAAGTTTCTAAGGCATCAGCAGCAGGGTATAACAAGATAACAGTCTTGCAATTATAACGCAATTTTAACAGATATTTAGTTAGAATACTCTTGAATAAGTAAGTACACCATAAAAGTAACAGATATACTTAGATGTAGAAATTTTACATAGGGTGACAAATTGGGCGGTCTTATCGCTAAAAGCGATCTTTTACAGACAACCTTTGGATGTATTAAAAAGAAAAAAAATTGTCCCTTCTTCTCCAGAAGAAGGGACAAAATTTTTGTACCTTCTTCTCCAGAAGAAGGGAAAAAATTTTTGACAATTCAACAATATTCATTGCGTTATTTACGCTGTCGTCGAGCAGACGAATTTTCCAAACTTTATGAAGCAATGGATTAGGTATTGCCTTCAAAATCCTTCAGTTTGAGAATGAAAGTTTGTTACGCGTATTTTTTAGCTGAATTTCAGTACCGTCGCAAGCTAAATAGAGCTTTTGCTACGGCTGAAAACACAAAAGTTAATCTTAATAGACAAGTGTACCTACAGTTAAAATTAATTAAAGTATTATTTTCTCTTTTCAACAGTATTTGACTTTAAAGTGTCTAAAAAGGCTTCGTAATTGGAAATCAAAGTTTGATGCGCAACATTTTCCTTTGATTTTCACGACTGGTAAATCCAAACACATAGAAAACCAGTCCTGTATACTTTTAAAGACATTTAGGCAATACTAAACAGGTTCCCCGTTCATTTAAATAATTAAATTCATGTTAAAACAGTCGTAACAAAATTGACGAATTTGTTCGAAATACTTTATCAATCTGATTATTTCAATATAAAGTATTAAGAAAAACACATGTAGGTACAGAAAAAAACCGTACGGAAAAATATTATTTGCTCTTTGTTGGTTTTTTAAAGAAAATAAGCATCCGACGGGAATTTGAGTTATGAGTGAAAAGTGATTTACAGTTGTAATTTGATTTATCTGTACTGAAAGTATAGTTTCAAGAGTCAGATAGGGTGTTAAGACTATATAATTATGCAAATAAGTATTACAGCGAATTAAAAACTCGTAAAAAAAAAATATCACCAATTTTCTTGGAAAATCCCATCGGATATATTTAATAATTCCTTGTAACGGCGGGTTTGTTATTATTTAGACAAACTGGAAGAGCAAAAGCTATTTTTTTAATTATTAATCATAACTCACAATTGAAAAAGACATTTAAATAAAATAAACTTTAATAAAACTTCTCGGCTGGACTAATATAAGCATTAATGAGTTCATTAGGAAATATGTAACACATTTTCCTCGTGTTTAATTACAAATTTTATAGGAAAACAGAAGTTGTAAGTAAGTTTCAAAGATGGGCGTCGTTTCTTCAGTTCCTTTCGAGTTTACTTGGTCGAAAAGAACATAATCATGTCGCCTAGATTATTTTAGACACACAATATAAAAAATTATTGCAGAATATATTTCCACAAATTTTTTATGATCGATTTTCAGTTTCCGACGGGAAGCTGCAAATACTAAATAGATCAAAAACTTTAAGGTTCTTTCAACAAAACTAAGTTTTAAACAAAATTATAATATTGTGTTATTATAGTGGTCATCAATTTTTATTTTATGTAATTCAGGAATGTTCTCTGGCCCATCCGCGCAGATTCTAAGTCTGAAATTTTCAAAAGTTTCAGGTTAATTATTATTTTCATTCCCATGTCAATATATTAGCTCTAGATCAGATTAGAAGACGTTTAAACAAAAACGAAAATCCTTTGGAAAATTTTAGACAAAGGAAAATTTGTTTCGTTCATAAGGTTCAATTTCGAACGAAACCATTTTCCTGGAATAGTGCATGGGCGTGGATAAAATTAGGAGGGGATTTTGCAGCAGTGGTGGGGATACATAGGGGGTTCAGGGCGCAGGCAAAAACCAAAATCGGACCAACTCAGACTTAACCGGAAAATATTAAAATATAATAACTTTGTTTTTCAATTGTTTTCTTACTACCTGTGCATTAGTATAGTGTAAGATATAATTAAGTCATCCGATTGTAATTAATCAATTAGAATTAATGTAGATACCTAATGATAATTCCATAATTTCATATCAGGTGAAAGCACCCAAAACTACGTTGATTTAATTGTATCCACTGCTGTTAATTTTCCTACGAAAATAATTTCGAAACTTAGTCAAATAAAAAATTGGCAGATTCGCAAATTTTAATTTGTACCGTGACAGGAGGCACCATCCGACCCGTTCCACAGCCTCCACCCCTTC
This sequence comes from Mesoligia furuncula, assembly GCA_916614155.1. Taxonomy (NCBI): domain Eukaryota; kingdom Metazoa; phylum Arthropoda; class Insecta; order Lepidoptera; family Noctuidae; genus Mesoligia; species Mesoligia furuncula. The sequence goes on along the minus strand of OU744790.1, from coordinate 2,792,496 downwards.
AGTTGCGTCTGTGTGAGTGTATGGCTAACCACCCCCTGGTTATAAAAGCTTACAAGCCGGGATAGGGTCCGCACTGCATCAGTAGACTTCGAACTAGCAACAGCAGTACCTAGTAGCCACGGTCGGCAAAACAGTATCGCCTGTAGTCCGCGGGGAGAGGCCGCGCCGCGTCGCTCCGCGCTCTCTAAGTGTTAGATTGCCAAAATAAAAATATTAACCTCTTTCTGAATTCACTTCATCAAAAACCCCGCGTTTCTATCGTGTGAAAATGTGCCTGAATGGGTAGTGAAATAGATTTTGGTAAGTAAATTGACTTTATATTTTTTTTATTTGTTTATTTTTTCGTTTTTCCGTTTTCTCTTTCGTAACGCGTTTGTTTAGGTTTTTAGACTTATTATTTATGGGGTTTTCGAGTTTGATTTATTATTTCTTGCTTGAATTCATTTTCTCTTTAATTTTGGGGTGGGATTTTTCTTTTATTTATATACGTAGCAATTTATTTTCTTTGCGGATTTTAGGTTTCGGTGACATTTTTGCAGCAAAACGGCGTGAAAATTTTCTAAGTCCATAAAAAGTATTTAAACTCCATCGTTGGCTTCGAGATTCGACATTTACACTTAGAAATAGACCGTTTCACAGGTTTTATAGATCCGACAATTTCACCGACGGGGCGCAGCGCGACGGGAATTGTTTGTATATTTTTTCGCAACAACGTATTCTTTTAGATGCCGTTTTCTAAGTCACTAATAGATGCAGCGGTAAATTCTTCTTACAGTTAGAGTCTGGATAAAATAGGAGTGTTAGGACTAAAAGAACTTCTCGTTATCTCGATAAAGGATTTAAATCTGAGTGAAATCAGGGACTTAGCGTGCAGCAGCCGATTTTCAGGATTTTCGCGTTTTATTAGAGGCCTCTGTACTCATACGAATTTTTTTTTTTAATGCTAGGAAATTTCTCTGTCTGCTAGTCCGAATAAAATAGAAAATTCATAAACGCAATTTATTAAATCACAAAAAACTTTGCGTCTTGTCAATACATGATTTCAGTTTGAAATCTGAGCAAAATCTAGGACTTAGATGCAGAAGCAAAGTAACAGTCAATGTCTGAATGAAATAGGAGTTCTAGGACTTTTCTTAGCCGATAAAAGATTTTAAATCTGAATGACAGTACGGGACTTAGCGTGAATTAGCCAATTTCAGGATAGCGTTTTATTACAGAGCTTTGTCTATAAAAATGCCAGGATATTCTTCTAACTGATAAAGTATGAAAAAAATTGGAAATTCAATCCATTTCCTAAAAAAAAATATTATCGAAGACTTCAGGCGCAAACTTTTCTAAGTCCCAAAAAAGATATCTCAAAATTATTTAGCCGAATTTCTTCGTTATCATTTTTAGTTTTATCACTTTCCGCAATTCCTCTTAGATATAGAGCATTTTTCAGATTTTTTAAGAGCACAAACATATTTTTTCCTACGGCGCGCGGCTCAATAGCGAAATTTTCTAAGTGTTCTTTTTTCCAGGGTTATCGGGTTTTAAATTAACTTAGGCCTTCTGCCGTAAATTCTATGAACTAGTTAAGTCCTATAGATAAAAAAATCGGGAATTTTTCTAGATTGCAATTTATTCAACTACAAAGAACTTTTGTTTTTTCGATAAATTATTTAAATCTGAATTGAATCGGAGGCTTAGCGTGAAGAAACCAATTTTCAGAATCGCAATTTATTATACGACTTTGTCTGCAGCAACACAGAAATTAATTTCAATAAACTCAATAAACTCTGATTAATTATAATTAAGCTTGCGCAAAAAAAATTAGTCTTAAGAGGAAAGAGGAGAGAAGAGGAGGAGGTCGTTTCTCCAAAGAAAAGCGAATCCTATTCAAAATTGTCGTAAATTTTTCTAAGACCTGCAAAAAAGCTTTTGAATTATTTTAGCCGAGGCGCGAAGGAACCAATTTGCAGATCCGCAATGTATTACACAATTTTGTCTGTAGCAACAGTGAAATACATTTTTACGAATTTCGCTGAATTATTATGAAGCTTGTGCATTTTTTTAAGTCTTAGACATATCGCGCATCCAAATAAAATGTTCCTAAGTCCTGAAACAATACGCCAGATAATTTTATCCGATGAATAATTTTGAATTTTTGACAGATTTTCCATACAAAATCCGTCAGATGTTAATTTTATTCTAGGAATAAAAATTATCTGTCGATTGATAAATCAGCCCTTAGAAATAGAGCGTTTCAAAGTTATATAACAGCAGAAAAAATCATATTTTTTCTGACAGCGCTGTGCGGTAAAATTTTGTGTCTAATTTCAATTGTTTTTCAAATAATTACGCCTTCTGCCGTATGTTCTTTAATTTAAAGAACTTCTCTTTTTTCGTGAAATTAATCAGACTTTCAGATTTAACGTACCGTATTAAAGACTTGTCTGCCGTTACAAAAACATTTGATTTTAACAAAAGAATATCATTTATCACTCAATTAGACAAAATACTATCGGGGTATCGTAAGTATTTTGCGAATCTAAAGCATTTATTTTATTGCACTGCAAATTTTTACTTGTCTTCGACTTGTTGCTGGCTCTTCTTATACTGCAATTTTTTACTCTTTGCTTTTGACGATATTTTACTTTAAAATTTTGGTAAAAGGTCCTGGGTTCGAATATTCAAGGTTACGCGAAGTGTTATTAAGTAGGTTTTTTTATTAGTACAATCTTGGTAAGTCCGGAGTTTCGTGTCCAGTAAATGATTAGCTTCGTTAGTAGGATCCTGGGTTCAATTCCTGGGTAACCTAAAGTTGTATGAGTTGAGATCTCTGAAAGTACTAGAGGAAAAAAAACCTATATAAAAACAGTGAACTACTGCATATTCCTTTGTGAAAAAGTTTTCAAAATGTAAAAAAAAAATATTATTATAAATTCGCGTTATCATTCATTCTATAACCTTAAAAAAATATAATAATAATTTAAAGTTGACTTGCGCATTTGCATGCACTCCTCGGCCAATCTCGACTGAGCATCTGGCCCATTCATTTAATTTAAAGCTCACTTGTGCATGCGAATGCACTCCAGTGCGAATCTCGACTGCGCATCTGGCCAATCATTTAATTTAAAGCTCACTTGTGCATGCGAATGCACTCCTGTGCGAATCTTGGCTGAGCATCTAGCTCATTAATTTAATTTAAAGCTCACTTGTGCATGTGGATGCACTCTTGGGCCAATCTCGACTGAGCATCTGGCACATTTATTCAATTTAAAGCTCACTTGTGCATGTGAATGCACTCCTGGACCAATCTTGACTGAGCATCTGGCTCATTCATTTAATTTAATGCTCACTTGTGCATGTGAATGCACTCCTGGGCCAATCCTGACTGAGCGTCTGGCTCATTTATTTAATTTAAAGCTCACTTGTGCATGTGAATGCACTCCTGAGCCAATCTTGACTGAGCATGTGGCTCATTCATTTAATTTAAAGCTCACTTGTGCATTTGGATACACTCTTGGGCCAATCTTGACTGAGCATCTGGCTCATTCATTTAATTTTAACTATACTTGTGCATTTGCAACCGTATATATGCGCTCTTTGATCTTGCGTCATTCTTGAGTGAGCATCTGGACCATTAATTTATTTTGACATTACTTGTGCATTTGCAACCGTACATGCGCTCTTTGATATTGAGCCATTCTTAACTGAGCATCTGTCTTGTTCATTGAACATTGACTTAAATTGTGCATGTCTAATTTTGCATACACTCGAGTCAGTTTTGACATACATAGCACCTATCACAGCTTACTTTGGCCTTTAGTTTTTCTATCTTTGCCTTAATCATCATCTGCCTAGCCTTTTCCCAACTATGTTGGGTTCGGCTTCCAGTCTAACCGGAAGCAGCTGAATACTAGTATTTTACATGGAGCGACTGCTTATCTGACCTCCACAGCACAGTTACTGGGTAACTTTGCCTTAATCTGATTTTTAAATCAATTTGTTCAGTTTAAGATTCATTAATTGTTTTTTTCTTTGGGGTTTTTGTTATTGAGATCCATAACTGTGGGTACTGATTAGCACTAGGGAAAATTTTATTTTCTCCATATTTAGTATACTTACTTAAATTAAAAATTATTTTGCCAACTAACCTAACCAAATACCAAAGCTATTTTGATTGTCAATGAATTTAGGTACATAATTATATGAACATAATATTAATCGAGTTTTACTCAAATATCTTTAGGGGACTACTGAAGCACCAATATTTTTTTAAATATTTAGAGATTTCTGTACCTATTTTATTTACAGCACCTATGTTTAAGAAATAAAAACTTTGACTTTGACTTCATAAGTGGCACACAGATAATACAAGTAGGTACCGATCTGCATTGTTTATGGCGGACACGCAAGTGTCTAGGGATGCATTCAGCTACCCTTAGACAGCACCCATAACAACAACAACTAGTACTACATTAACACACAACAACAACAACAACTACACATAACATAAACAACAAAAAACAACGCTAACCCACAACAACAACAGATACATAATAACAACAACATTAACAAACAACTACACAAAACAACAACATAATATAACATTTTATTTCTGTTTTACCCGTGTAATATGTCTTTTTCCTATCATGTGGTACGATCCTATCAGTTTAAATTTATTAGGGTATCAGTTTTCAACACTCGCTACATGTTTGTAATAAGCAAATAGAAGTTAGTCATAGAATGACAAAAATTACAGCAGAAAAAAGACATGTGGGTAAAATCAAACTTACAAACCTATACCGCGTCATATTTTTCGTTCTCATTCATTCGGCTGCAAAAAAATTGTAAAGGAAATTTTGCATAACACTGGCTATGACGACTCGGAACAATTAACATAAAGACCACCTGACACCAAATTAAAGGAAGCACAATGGAACAAACACGCACACTTACACACACACACCACTCACACATCACACATATACACACACACCACACAAATATCACATATGAGTACACACGTACCATACCATACCTGAAATCACCTCTCTAGTCTCCACTCTGGAATTCGTACTCCGAGCCCCAAGATACAGACTGTCTAGTTTGGGGCTCACTAGTTAATACTATTTTGTAACCTAGCTGTAGGTAATATTTTAAGCTACTCATGTCGTCTTAACTTACTGTTAACCACCTGCTAACTGTATTACATCATCATCTGCCTAGCCTTTTCCCAACTATGTTGGGTTCGGCTTCCAGTCTAACCGAAAGCAGCTGAATACCAGTATTTTACATGGAGCGACTGCCTATCTGACCTCCACAACCCAGTTAATGGGTAATACGATACCCCTTGGTAAGACTGGTTGTCAGACTTTCAGGCTTCTGACTACCCGTAACGACTGTCAAAGATGTGGATCTTTGACAGTCGTTACGGCTGCCATTAGTGGTAATGGCAGGCGGGACCAACGGCTTAACGTGCTTTCCGAGGCACGGAGGGGTCATGGTATGTAAAGATGGTCACCCATCCACAGACCAACCACGGCAAGCGTAGCTTAACCCGATCGATCGACCTGTGCGGCTGTTATTATTTAGCCACGGGCCCCTCACCTGCTAACTGTATTACCTGGACAATAAATATTTTCTATTTATATTTTCTATTATTTTGACGCCATTTCTCTTTGCCTCGTAATTTTGCGGTTATGCAGAAGTCACAACATACAATTAAATAAATCGATGAAACTAACAATTTTCTTTAAAATGACTAACTTGGTACAACTGTGTAGTTCCAGTAAGGTACAGTATCCATACAAATATTACAAAATTAACTGTCTGTCTCTCACCTGTTCACGCCTAAACCACTTAACCGATGGTTATGAAATTTGACAAACAGGTAGCCCGGGACCTGGAGAAGTACCTACGCTAGTTTTCATCACGGATGTTCACTGTTCCTGTCAGCCTGCATCATCCCACTGCAGGGCAAAAGCGTCTCCCCATGACTTCCAGTTCTTTCTTTCCTGCATATTTGAATTTAAAAAATATGAAACACAAAACACACGCGGACGTATTCGTGGGTAATGACTAGTGTCACTTCAAACCTACAATACAATGTACATACATAACTATATTTACCATAATGCAAGTCAACAGACCATCGACACTTCAGCTCTTGTTTCAACTTGTACAATTGAGAATTCGCTTTCTAGGCCGGTCAATAATACGATTATCACCCATGACAGTTCAATGTATCGTCGCCTTAGTACTCGCGTAATTTGTCGAATGAAGCAAGCAAGCATGCAAGCTTGGCCTGACGTCAACGGTTTTAAAGTCTATTAGATTTGGCCACCCTTCTTCTTCTTGGCGTATCTATGGAATAACGTTCAAATATCTTTGAGCCCAAATTCACCCGCGTGAACTCCGCTCATTGACGCAGTCACACAATTATCAAGTGCACCGGTGACACGGCATACACCCTGATATCGCGCGACATTGATGATTTATTCAGGCAATCAAGTTTAGGAAACTGCAGTGCGATTCTGTAACCATCTCACCGTGACTTCAGTGCGATTCTGTAACCATCTCACCGTGAAAACTTAGGTGAAGTGAGCGTGGAATGAGCTGTCAGTGTCATCTCACCTGATACTATGGATTGACCACGCATACATTTACAATCATAATCGAGATTTTTATCATATGTTTTATGTTAATTATATTGATCATTATTTTATGTTTTTTTAGGAAGGACCATTAGAATTTAATCCCACGTTGTCTGAAGCGTGGTCACTGCACAGTCCAGGAAAGAAAAAAAAAAACTGGCCAAGTGCGAGTCGGACTCGCACACGAAGGGTTCCGTACCACAAGGCAAAAACGCCGAAAAAAACATGTTTGTTGTATGGGAGCCCCCCTTAAATATCTATTTTATTTTAATTTTATTATTTATTATTAAAGTTAAAATACAACTGAGTATTTTGTGAATATTTCAAGTACCTACCTGTTGCCATTTTTGATATCGAGCAAAAAAGAGCAAAAAAATCGCGTTTGTTGTATGGGAGCCCCCTTAAATGTTCATTTTATTTTGCTTTTAGTATTTGTTGTTATAGTGGCAACAGAAATACATACTTTGTGAAAATTTCAACAGTCTAGCTATCGCGGTTCTTGAGATACAGCCTGGTGACAGACAGACAGCGAAGTCAGTAATAGGGTTCCGTTTTTACCCTTTGGGTACGGGACCCTAAAAAAAAAACATTGATATTCTGACTTAAGTTTCTGTTTTGTTATTTTAGCATCAGTGAGATGACACTGACAGCTCACTCCACGCAAGTTTTCACGGTGAGATTTTTACAGAATCGACCGGCTGTTCGGTGTACACTGGGACCAATTAGTGTGATAAGCAGCGCATATTGGAACTGCTGGATATTCAATATTAAAAAATATCCGGGGGCAGCCATCTGTTGGCCTAGAAAGGCCACTTTGGAGAATCATAAAAGGATAACGTTATGAATCGTAATATGGCGAAGACAGTCCGTGTTTTTCTTTTTTTCGCTGCACTACGTAGGTATAATCAACTGGATTGGATTTGGATCGGATTAATTGGTATTTAAGCACAGACAAAAAAAAAATAACTGAAAAATGCTTCACCAATGGGATTTGATACGATTATTTTAACGGTTAGCTGTCCATTATGTTATCCTTTTATGATTCTGCCAAAGTGGCCTTTTTAGACCCCCTGGTCATGCACATGAAGTCACATTAACTCTAACAAAAAGAGTTGAGACTTTTCTGTGCTGAGCCCAGTTTTGGGACGATACAGGTTTATAATAAACAGGACTACTTTTTCTTATTTTTTTAGGATTCATAATTATAAGTCCTTTTAAACGATTCTGTATAGTAACCGAGCAGAGTATTATAGCAGAGTATTGTAGTATTGTTAGTCTGTAAGGTATTTATCTATGGGCCAAAGTAGCCTGAAAATAAAGGTTTTATTATTATTATTATTATTATCAGTTAACGACGAGTTTAAACCAAGTCACTAAGGTATCTAACACCCACCATATAAGTTTATCGAAGCAAATTAAAAACGTACCAGAAATAAAAACACTACGCTTGCCCTAGTTAAATTCCCTCGGGAAATCATACAGAAAGTCAGAAACTATGAACGTAAATATAAAATTATAACTATTAAGCTACTAACCCAAATAGAGATAACTATAGATATAGTTTTTACCACAAAATACAGAGAGTACAGAAGGCAATCACATGTATGTACTTCACTTTTTAGGGTTCCGTACCCAAAGGGTAAAAACGGGACCCTATTACTAAGACTTCGCTGTCTGTCCGTCTGTCCGTCTGTCCGTCTGTCCGTCTGTCCGTCTGTCCGTCTGTCCGTCTGTCTGTCTGTCTGTCACCAGGCTGTATCTCAAGAACCGCGATAGCTAGACAGTTGAAATTTTCACACATGATGTATTTCTGTTGCCGCTATAACAACAAATACTAAAAACAAAATAAAATAAATATTTAAGGGGGGCTCCCATACAACAAACGCGATTTTTTTGCCCTTTTTTGCTCGATATCAAAAATGGCAACAGGTAGGCACTTGAAATCTTCACAAAATACTCAGTTGTATTTTAACTTTAATAATAAATAATAAAATTAAAATAAAATAAATATTTAAGGGGGGCTCCCATACAACAAACATGTTTTTTTCGGCGTTTTTGCCTTGTGGTACGGAACCCTTCGTGTGAGAGTCCGACTCGCACTTGGCCAGTTTTTTAAACCTACGCTCGGCGGTCGCGCTAGGGTTGTCAACTTTGGCTTATGTACAAAAAACTATCGTGGTAGTGGCAATAGTATCTAGTTGTTTGATTTATTGTCGAGCGTATTCTACAATATTAAAACAAAACAATAAACATAGTATTACAATGCAAAAGTGTACAGAACAAAAACATAAAATTTTACATTTGTCCATTTTCACTATTGAAAATCCCTAATAACTTCAAAACGGATTACCCTAATTACACAATTTCTTTTGTCCTATCCGTTTTAGACCTAAACCTACAACTTAACAACAATAGTTGGTGGCGTGAATTTACCTTACAAAAAAGTTACTTCGTTTATACTGATTCAAAATAGGAAACTATTTTATAAATCGAGCTTACATAGCCATTTTTTTGTTGCTCCATTTTTGCACTTCACAGACGCGTGTCTCAAGCGGATGGCACTCGCGCTCGCACTAGTCCCAACCAGTCCGAGACAACGTGTCCGTGAGCGGTGTCTATGACGTGTGCGTTGCTCGAGCGCACTTTGTATGTAGATTGCCTTCTGTGACTCTCTGTAGTTCTTGTGTTTTTACTTTATTAAAGTTCTAATGTTCAGACCGTAGGTACCTATAAAACATCCTGCACATGCTAGTTCAGCCTAGACAAGAAATCAATTACAGTAATTATGTATTGTGTTCTATAAAGGACGGCTCGATTCCCATGAATATTATCGACCGTTTATAATATAGTAGATAGTATTGCTATTGGAATGAAAACAGACGAACTGTTAAAACAACGACGACGCGTATTTGAAAATAGGAACCGAGCTATTAAGATTCTATCAAACCTTCAAAATGTAGCAACAGTAACAGGTTCTCTAGAAGACAGTCCCACATACAAGACATTTCCATTATAACGTTAGTCAGGCAAAGCCTTTTAAAATATAAACCCAAATGGTCAAGCAATAGAAGTAATAATTAAATATAAACCTAAATAATTTATACTTAATACTAATAATGTAATTTAAAGTCAAATACGTCAGGTGAATTGTAAGTCCGAGTGTCGAAGGACAATGATTAGTTACCCGACTGCGTCAGAAGGAGGGTTATGTTTTTCGAGTGTATGTATGTATGTATGTATGTATGTATGTATATTTCTTTGGCACGCTCTGCAGCCTAAACGGCTTGATCGATTTCAGCTTGAGAGGTGCCGTTAGATTCGTCTTAATTGTGAGAGTGACACTGGGTATATTAAAATTGAAAAAAAAAAAAATGGCCGATTTTTGGCGCAATACGTTTTCAAAAAAAATTTTTTTTTTCTCGAATCCTATCGAGTGGGGTATCAAAATAAAGGGTTTTAAAAGGTGATTACAAATATATATATACCTTAAATGGTTAAAAGTAATTCGAAGTGACAAATCGTAAAAAACACGTACCAAGAACGAAATCGTTTGCGAAATCTTTCACATTTGTAAACTAAAAAGCTAGAAATAAAAAAAGTAATTTAAAAAATAAAAAACCCGACTGCGAAACTGAAAAGCTACAAACAAGCCCATTTTAAATTAAATAAAGTTGGAAGCAGGCGGGACCCATACCATTTTTATTATATTTTCAAATTCAAATGGGGTCCCGCCTGCTTCCAACTTTATTTAATTTAAAATGGGCTTGTTTGTAGCTTTTCAGTTTCGCAGTCGGGTTTTTTATTTTTTAAATTACTTTTTTTTTTTATTATAAGTTTAAATTTGTTCTCATGTAAGTGACATGTAAATTTCTTTATGAGAAATAAATGCCTTTAACCAGAAATATCAGCCCACACTAATACCACAAAATACAGATAGTACAGAAGTCAATCACGTGTATGTACTTCACTTTTCATACCTACGCTCGGCGGTCGCGCTATGGTTGTCAACTTTGGCTTATGCACAAAAAACTATCGTGGTATCTAGTTGTTTGATTTATTGTTGAGCTTATTCTAAAATATTAAAACGAAACAATAAACATAGTATTACAATACAAAAAGTTTACAGAACAAAAACATACAAAATTTTACATTTGTCAATTTTCACTATCGAAAATTCCTAATAACTTAAAAACGGATTACCCTATTTATACAATTTATTTTGCCCTAAACCTATCAAATGACACTAAAAACAACACAATACCTATCTACAAAGACAAAAAATCATGTTTTCAACTTACGTAATAGTTGGTGGCATGAATTGACCTTACAAAAAAGTTAGGTACTTTGTTTATACTGATTCAAAATAGGAAACTATTATATAAATCGACATTAGATAGCCATTTTTTTTTTGTTGTTCCATTTTTGCACTTCACAGACGCGTGTCTCAAGCGGATGACACGCGCGCTCGCACTGCTCTCCGTCTAAGATAACGTGTCCGTGAGCGGTGTCTATGTGTGCGTTGCTCGAGCGCACTATGTATGTAAATTGTCTTCTGTACTGTCTGTATTTTTACCGACTTCACAAAAAGGAGGAGGTACTATGTTCGGATGTTTGTATGTTTTTTTTTTTTTTTTTGTATGTTTGTTCATCGATTACTCCGCCAATTGTCGACGGATTTTCAAAATTCTTTTTTTGTTCGAAAGTAGATAGTTCTGAGGTGGTCCCACTGTCACCAAGTTAGGATCTGATGATGGGATCTTAGAGAAATCGAGAGCAACCCTTAAATTTTATAGGCTCACTTATTGTTTTTCGCATATTTTATGAAGTATCTTGTGTATTTGCGTACGGTTGTCACCATCTCAGATAGCTGGGCTGATGATGGAAGATACAACTCCTTAACAGTAAGAAGTTACTCGAACAGGCAAGGACTGTTTTAGTAAATTGTTTTGATGTTTGATAGGGCATTTGCCACATTTGGTCTCATGATCATCAAGTTATGACCTGATGCTGCAGTCAGGATAGTCTGCAGAGTACCTAACTCCTCGACAACTAATAGCAGATATATCGTGTTTAGGCTCATTGAAAAGGGCTCGATGTGTGGATAAACGTACTGTTAATGAGGAACACCGAAGTACATAGAGAAGAAGCTGAAGCCTGTCGAGCATCAAGAAAAGTACAAACCTTGAAATTACAGCACCGTAGTCGTGTTTGGGCTCATTTTATACAGGACTAAATTTTAAGTTCAATGCAATGTTGACATAAGTCTGGCCTGGTGCTGCAGCCAGGATTATCAGCATCTAGTCTAAAAACTAATAAATACTTCTTAAAGTGAAATACTTTTGCGAGTTTTTTCTTCTGTATAATTATCCTAACAAAGGTTGCCGGTAGTGGCTGGATGAGAGAAGCGGAGGACCGTGAAAGTTGGCGCAAACTTCGGGAGGTCTACGTCCAGCAGTGAACTGCAATTGGCTGATGATGATTTATAAAAGCCTCAATCGCTGCATTTCACGCAATGCCTTTTCGTCATGTGGTCTATTTAGCAATTTGGCAGGTTCCAAGTCGCATAATACAATGTCATCCAGCGTCTTTACACGTCTAAGCGTAACATAAACTTGGCCCTTAGCAAAATTTTTCTTGCCTAAGTCTATTATTAAAGTAACTTGAGCATTTGCTCTCGGAAATTATGATTTGGTAAAGTGGAGCTGATGATGAAGACCACAAATGGCACTACTCAATGACAAATATTTCACGGGTTGCGATTCGATTACTTTAATATGGCTGCTAAGCAATTTATGCTCATTACAATGCGTATGGTGAAGTGGAGCTGATGGTGACTTCTCAATCATCTCCAGTTCTCCTGGTTCTTACTAGGAGAACTCCTCAACAATTAACGTCCATGCTGATGCATGGACGTTAATTGTTGAGGAGTTCTTACAAAATATTGCTTTTCCTGGTGGAAAAGCAATATTTTGTAAAAGGTGATAAGCAGTTGACATTAGGCTATTATAACTTAGATAAATTACAAACTGACCCGCTAAAAAGTGAAAAATAAAAACTTTTTTACAAAAAAAACAACCGACTTCCAAAAACACTATAAATAAAGAGAAAAATAACTTTAATTACGGAAGTCGGTGGCAAAAAACTAAAATACAAATCCAAAGACACCGACTTCCGAAATTAAAGTTATTTTTCTCTTTATTTATAGTGTTTTTGGAAGTCGGTTGTTTTTTTTGTAAAAAAGTTTTTATGTGCTAATACGGTCATGACAAGAAAATTTAAAACGCAGAAATTAATTGGCTTATTACAAAACTGACAGGAAAATTGAACCAGTCAGTTATTGAACCCCAGATATTATGAATTTGCTTATTGAAAGACATTGCGATTTCATTCTGATAAAAGACGAAGATAGCCTTGAAAGTTTTTCAATTAAAAAGGATTGGCAGCTGAATTCTATAGAAAATAATAGAAGTGTCAAAAGCTGTAACTGAGATGGAAAAAATGTTTTAGCATCATTTTGTTTCCAGAAATGGGAATTTGCTTTGTCTTCCTCTTTAACTGAGCTAATAAGTATTTTAAGTAAAGGATTAATAATAGGGATTAAGTGATTAAAGAAGTCTTTATTATGACAAAGCAAGGTAAAAACGGGTTTCCGTTGTATTTCTTTTGCAACCATTTTTTTATATTCTGTCTTTTGTTCAGTACCACAACCCACGAAAACGCATCTTTAAAAATTACTTCCACGTTCATCCCTTTGTTTATTATTGCGGTCGGAGAGACTTTTTGAAAAAGCCTAAGTAAAAAGTCATAATTCGAGTTTTGGCTCTCGCCTATTTTCTCCTCCAATATGGACCAATTTAAAAAATATTTCATACCTACACAGAATAACAAAACAACACATATACACATACAAACACAACACATGTACAAATTTGACAATTATTAATGTAAAAAGAAGAGCATAGGGATGTGTAATTGTGTATATAGAGGTCCTGAGGGGTCCTCTATAGTACCTCTTGGAGGTAGGTAGGTACTCAAATAAGAACACGTTAGACTTGGAATTATTATATTGTTAAAAGGACTTAACAGTTTCACGGCAAATATACGAATGACTCTCTATAAAAAAAAAAACACAATATTAAAATATTTGACACGTTCGTTTGAATCTTCGAATGGAATATTACATCTAGCCAGACCTTTCTGCTAAAGGCCGGAACACACCAGACACTAGATGTGTGTCCCTATGCTCTTCTTTTTACATTAATAATGGACAAATTTGTACACTAGGCCTCTATTGACAGCGGCAATTTTGTACATTTGCATTTTTTGAGGGTTCTAGTGCTTATAAAAATAATGTATCATCAAAAACATAAGGACACAGTACATATCCTTCTTCATTTCATTTCAAATCAATAAAATTACATTGATTTCGACTTTTGTATTCATTTATAATTCATCAATAGAATATAGATGAATTATAAATGAATACAAATAATATTTAACAAGAACCGTATAAGCTTATTCTGTACTTATATACTTTTTTTTTACTGGCCTACTCTGTCCCACTCCAGGGCAAAGACCTCCCTCCACTCTTTCCATCTTTCGCGAGCCCGCGTGACGCGTCCCAGTTTTGACGGAACCTAGCGTCCCACCATCTCCTAAATGGTCCACCGCGACCCCCACCTCGCTGTCTCATGGCACCATACATGTCCTGCCCAGTCCCATTTAAGTTGGGCAGCCCTTTGAGCCACGTCAGCTATCTTTGTTTTGGAGCGCAGTATTGTGTTTCGAACACGATCCGTTATTGTAACGCCTAGTATACTGCGGTCCATTGCTCGTTGGCAGATCTTGAGTTTGGACTTCTGGATGTTAGTCAAAGACCAAGTTTGTGCACCACAAGTTATGACGGGAAAAATACATGAGCCTGCATTTCAGTGCCATAGGAAACTCACCCTTAAGTAGTTCCTTCAAGGACCAGTAGCTCTTCCAGGCGTTTTTCGTTCGTCTTGAAATTTCTTTTTCTTGCCTCGCCTGGAAAGAGACTACTTGGCCCAAGTAATACTATTCCTGGACATGTTGTATTATCTCCCCAATTACTTTTATGCTTCTAGTGTGTATGTATAATATGTATATACTAGACTTTTTATTTTTGTAGGCAGTTTATTGAACATTTTTAATGACTTGTGCTATAAACTGTAAAACCGTGTACGAGTACGAGCCATCATTATCGGCTTTGAAAAGGTCATAACTTTATTTGATCGTTTACCATGGGCTTATTCGGAACATAGGACAAATGTTGTAGGAAGTCAAAACAACATAGCACATAACATGACGCTTGATCTAATCCCTGAAGCGTTAGGCAGAGGTGTAGTTACCTACATCCACATTTAGTTATGTTTAAGGGGTATTCCTCGAAACGCACCAAATGAAACGTCCATCGATATCATTTATTACGAATCCTTCATGCTCTTCTCTGTGTTTCATCGTTAATGCATTTCGAGGAATAAAATTATAACATTTTTATTTGTATTAATTTTTTTTTCGAGGAATACTTTTGGTGCGTTTCAAAGTTGGTGCTTTTCGAAGAATAACCCATGTGTAAGTCCCTGTAATAGGGGACGAGTCTGTTGCCAGACTCCGGGCTGTTACTGTTAAATTCCAAATGGTTAAAATCAATAACAAAACAAAATAACACATTCCCATCGCATTCAGTTTAAATGGTGAAATTAGGAAACATAGCTTAAGCAATTGTTTAATAGTTTAAACGTTACTTGGTCTTTGTAAAATGAAATGTTCACATAACAAGTAACTTAATTGATCAATAAAATATAAATTGAATAATCTCGGCGCTATGGTAACCTAACACACATTTCGCGTCATCATCCTGATGGGAAAACCCAACTATGTTGGGGTTGGCTTCGAGTCTAACTGAATGCAGCTGAATACCAGTATTTTACATGGAGCGACTGCCTATCTGACCTCCACAACCCAGTTTCTGGGTAATACAATACCCCTTGGTAAAACTGGTTGTCAGACTTTCGGGCTTCTGACTACCCGTAACGATTGTCAAAGATCGGCGAATGACAGTCGAGACCAACGGCTTAAGGTGTTTTCCGGGGCACGGAGGGGTCTCGTTCTCGTATCCACAGACCAACCGCGGCAAGCGTAGATAACCCGATCGATCGACCTGTGCGGCTGTTATTATTTTGCCACGGGCCCCTCAATAACACACCTTTCTCGTATTGATAGGGTATGGTATATTATGATAAAAGTTAAAGTCTCGAATTATAAGGGAACTTAGTTACAAGAAATTGTTGTATGTACCAATACAACATTCTTTTTAGTTTATGCGAAACCCGCAACACATGTCTAGTATTTTTATGTAAAGAATTTATGTACAAAATTTCAAAACTGTATCATGAAAAATCTCAAAGTTATAAGCTTGTTAAGTTACCTGTTTGTCCATACAAAAACATGTTCACCCGCGCCGCTCGCACCGCGCCGTCTTGCGCTCATTGATAATTGATAGTACCTAGGTACCTAACCGTTCGGCGCGGAGATTGGATAACCTACTTAGTGTCGCTCGGTGTCCAACTTTTAACCTTTTTTAAATATTTTTGGGACAAAATATAACATGGGGTAAAAATGATTGGAATCGATTCAGTTACTTATTCTGAACAAACTATATTCAGGTTTCGCATAAACTAACAATAACGTTGTATAACTAACGTCTTGGTAAAATGTATGGTAAAATGGTAATGGTAGGTAATTGTTTGGAGTACGTGGTGTCTTTAAAGAGATCTAAACGCGAACTGGCCCACAATTTGGTGAACGAGCGAATGTGTGCATATACTCACATTCATTCGATGCAATTATGCATTTTCGCTGAGTTTTCAATTAAAACTCGAACATACTCGTAGCTCTATGATATATTCTAAAACTCTTAACAAATTAAAATATGGCGTCGAAAAATTCCTTCGCAACGTCGACTGTTGGGTCCCAAGAGACTGGCGGCATTGCCACGTTGTATGGCAAAGCTTAGCCTCTGGCCAAGGTGAAAACAAGGCAGCCGTTCATCTCGACGTTAGAAGAAAGACAAGTTATTGACAAAATGCGAGAATACGATAGAATGGCACAACAACACATTGTCTTACCGACTACTTACCTATATTATCTGACATAGTTATATCATCAGCCTAGCCTTTTCTCAACAACATATCTGTACATCCAGCATTCACCACAGTGGGAAGGTTTCCAGACTAATCAGACCTTAATTATAACAGTATCATTATTCAATCATTACATCGTTCTATAATATTTAAAGACACTGTCTTGTACATCGTCCTACATCGTTGTCAAAACAATCACTGATGTATCCGTACCTACGTTTCTTTGTAGTATCAATAGACACTTGTGATCCATTTACATCGTATAGGCGTCTAACAAACCTGTCATTAACTACTTACTTTGATTTCGTTTTCCTCACTGAGCGACGAGGAAACCAATTATAATTAAACATTCAAACACTGTTAGTTCGTTTACACGTCGAACTCATTATGGCTAACCATAGTAGAAACAACAAAACTAATGACGTCACATTGATTTTAAATATCGAACATAACAGTATCTTTGACATGTTTCTTTTTAAATTCGGTGTTTCGAAGTTGACAGTCTTAAAATATAAAATGACGTTATATTTTTTTTTTCATTTTAAATATCGACCATTTCAGTTTATAAGACAGTTTCTTTTTCGGTGTTTCAAAGTTGCCAGTGTTAAACAAACAACTTCTATTTGCTACCAAACTGTCAGTAAACATGGTTAAT
Organism: Mesoligia furuncula; assembly: GCA_916614155.1. Lineage (NCBI taxonomy): Eukaryota > Metazoa > Arthropoda > Insecta > Lepidoptera > Noctuidae > Mesoligia > Mesoligia furuncula. Next base: position 2,775,034 of record OU744790.1, on the reverse strand, counting down.
TGCGAAAAGAATCACTTATTCATTTCGCACAGTATGCATGTTTGGCCATGAATCATTTACTAACTGAATTGCACCATTATCTTTCCTACAGTATAATTTTTTCATCCAAGTTCATTTCAATCGATTCTGACTTGAAAAGAAGAAGCAATTACTGCTAACTAGACTCTTACTTGACCAGTACAATTACTATTACGTAAGTAACTTGATGGATTGTATCTTAGACATACTTGATGATTACAATTGAACCCATTATTTGTTTGTTGGATTAGAAGAGTTAGTACCAGCAGGTGCAGGTTTTTCTTTGTATATGCTTTAGACATAGGCAAAAATTGGAGTCCTTCCACCGTCCTACTCGTGTAACAATTTTGTTGGGTTCGGCTTCCAGTCTAACCGCATGCAGCTGAATACCAGTATTTTACACGACTGCCTATCTGACCTCCACAACGCAGTTATTGGGTAATACTTAACTCCATCTGAACATCATCATCATTTAAAATATAAAATTCGGTCTTACCTTTTCACGTAAACTGGGTATAACTGAAACGAAAAAATCCAAGAATTATAATTGGGTTCAAGAAATAAAAAACTGTGCGTTCGCTAGTTATCATGTTAGTCTTCTAAAATTATAAGCACATCCGATGTCTTTGTCACTACTACAAACATTCGCGCCCATTCAATGTTAGTGACGTAACGCTATTGTTACAAAGTGCAGGTGACTACGCATCGTTTAAATTGATCACTTGGTGAACCTAGTACACTATAAGATAATCATTGTGTTAGTACTTTTAATCGACCTAGCCAATCTTTACTCTCGCTATAACTTCTCTCTCTCGACTTCAACCCGATTTAATATCTCTTCTCCTCTCTTCACTCCCTCTTTTCTTCAACCCGTATCACCCAACACTTAGCAGGTGTCCTTCATTGCATAGGTACAGGAGTACCTAGGCAAGATTTGGAGGCGGGAGGGCCAAGACCAGGAGGTCTTGGCCCTCCCGCCTCCAAATCTTGCCTGCTACTTTTGACCAGTTCGCCGGGCCACCTGCCTCGTGGCTTGCCTAAACTCCTATGGTCAGTTCTGGATCTCCACTCCAACATCTTCTTACGCCATCTACCTTCCGGTCTGCGGCATATGTTGTCTGCCTAATCGATGATAGTGCCTCTTTTTGAGAAAAGGATTTTGCCCAGTGCTACAGTGGGACAATAATAGGCTGGTACTATATTTTAACAAAGATATATTGTTGAAACTGCCAGGGTGGTTAAACCATAACTATTTTAATACAGACACTTCTAACTGAAAATAAGTTAAAAGTAAAATGAGGTAATATCAATCATTAGGTACCAGTAGGTACTACCAGAAAATGTGGTTGTTACATCATCATCATTTCACATCATCATCATTACATCTTCATCATCATCATTTCAGCCGAAAGACGTCCACTGCTGGACATAGGCCTCCCCCAAGCACTTCGACCGGTTCTGTGCTTCTCGCATCCAACGGTTTTCTGCGGCCTACACAAGGTCGTCGGACCACCTTGTGGGAGGCCTTCCAACGCTACGTCTTCCGGTACGCGGTCGCCACTCCAGAACCTTTCGGCCCCATCGGCCATCTGTTCTGCGTGCAATGTGCCCTGCCCACTGCCACTTAAGTTTGGCAATACTTCGGGCTATGTCGGTTACCTTGGTTCTCCTGCGGATCTCTTCAATTCTGATTTAATCATGCAGGGAAACTCCAAGCACAGCCCTCTACATTGCCCTTTGGGTGACTTTTAGCCTTCTTATAAGGCCCATAGCCTCCCTTACAAATATTACCTAATCTATACATATAATAAAATCGTAGGAAAGTCAAAACTGTACATTGAATATTTTTTTAAAAGAATACTTGGGGCGTGATCTACAATCGATACCGAAGCCAAAAATATAGTTTTTAGAATTTTTGTCTGTTTGTCTGTTTGTCTGTTTGTCTGTATGTATGTCCGGGATAAACTCAAAAAGTACTGCATGGATTTACTTCAAATTTTGCATGAATATTACTAAGAGGTCGGGTCAACATATAGGCTACATATTATCACGCTATCACCTACGGGGGAGGAGCTGTGAATCTTTATTTTTCTTACGCATTCTGTGACAGCGTGTAATCTAACGACGCATATTTAAATGTTGTTTTTGAGTAAGCCATGCTATTATCTAGCTTTACACTATAAAAACTAAGCCATTTAAGTAACTTGGACGGATAAAAATAGTTTAATGAATGTTAGTAGTATACAGACAATTTTGAAGCAGCGCCATCTATGAGATTTCATAAAAATCAAATCAAGTTACATAACACTTTTTGGAAATTAATAATTTAAATTTGATCGTGTTGGCGAGGTTGGTAGTTAGTTATTCTTAAAATTCATAGATGGTAGTGTGCATTTTCTTCATAAAAGTTGTATCGTATAGTTCGTTTTGACAAATTCAAGTTCCAACAAAACCCTCAAAATCTTGAGCAGAGTTGAGGAAGACAATTTAATAAAAATGCGGTGTTAAGTATTACAAAAAGTTATGTTCATTGATGATGACCATTTTTTCATCAATTTCATGTTGTTAGTACAAAATAAACAAATGTCTGTGTGGTGCCGGACTTAAAGAATAGCACCACCCCATACTTCCCGTAGGTGTCGTAAAAGGCGACTAAGGGGCGTACCGGAGAATGGGCAGCAGCGTTCTCTATGCATTCCACTATCATACCATACTGCGATCGCCAACCCGCCTGCCAAGCGTGACGATTATGGCAAACTCCCCCCCCCTTTTGGGGGAGGCCTATGTCCAGCAGTGGACGTCTTTCGGCTGAAATGATGATGATGATGATGAGTACAAAATAAACATTGACTGTTAATACTTTTGTTCGGTATTTATCTGTGTGATTATTGCTTGGTAATTAATATATTTTCATGTCGTATACCTAATTAGCTGCTGCCCGCGACGTCGTCTGCGCGAAGGCTCTACAGCACCAAAAATACCTAAGATGCCAGTGTCGCTATAGCATTATAAGTAAACAACTTTTAAAATAGCATTATAGCACGTCACCTTCTCGTCGGTGACCAAAATTGGGATGACACCCTCGCGGAGGCGAGTGTCAGTGACAGTCCCAGCCGCATGCGTCATCTGTTTGCCGTCATCTTGGTGTATTGTGGAGTCGCGAACCCGGTAGCTTTGTGGGAGAAGTATCGCCATCATCTGTCTGAAGATTTTCTACGAGCTTTGAGGCGTGCTACTGGAGACGAAGTCGAAGTAACTGATGAACGCGTGCTGAACACCTGTCTCAGTTCACTTCAAGATGTGGTCATTTCTATCGGCGGCAATCCACTGATCGAATATGGGTTACCGGCTGCCCAATCATCACTCCAAGACCATGGAAATCGGGAGTATAACGCTGAGACAAATTACGACCCGGGCAAAATGACCACCATACGAAATGACCATGTCGCTTTGTTCTCTTCAGACCAAAAACAAATTGATGACACCGTCCTTGAAAGCGTTGGGCAGAACCAGGGTAAAATGTTTTTACCCTGGTGGAACAGGAAAAACATTTGTTACCACTGGCATACTTGCAGAGGTCAGGAGGCAAGGCCAAATTGCTATTGCTGTAGCGTCGTCGGGAATCGCTGCCACACTGCTTCCGGGTGGCAAGACAGCACATGCCATGTTTAAAATTCCCATCGGTTTAGAGAGCACCGAAACGCCTGTTCGTGGTGTGTCACGTACCAGCGATAAGGGACACGTGCTCAAGGATTGCTCTCTGATCGTATGGGATGAGTGTACGATGGCCAATAGGAAGGCAGTTGAGGCCGTGGACAGAACCCTGCAGGACATCCGCAGGAACGACATTTGATGGGTGGTGTCACAGTTCTGTTCAGTGGCGATTTCCGGCAAACGCTTCCCGTGGTGACGCGGGGATCGAGGGCTGACGAGGTGAATGCTTCGTTGAAACGATCTTCGTTGTGGTCACGAGTTCGTACGCTGCGCTTGACCATTAATATGAGAGCTCGGCTCGGCGGCAATGCACGTGCTCAAGAATTCTCTGATGTCCTTCTAAGTCTTGGCGAAGGCACTCTACCAGAAGAGAGAGGTGGACAGGTGGTGCTTCCAGCTTAGAAGAACTCATTCGCTGTGTGTACGGGGACATCAGTCGTATACCGCACCAGCAGAATTCTTGGGTGTGTGAGCGGGCCATTTTGACGCCCAAAAATGATCAGGCTGCAGCAATTAACGAATGCATTCTCTCGGAAATCGAGGGGAATGAAGTGGTCTACACCTCGATAAACACTGTTGTCGAGCAAGATGACGCCACACATTATCCCGTGGAATTTCTGAACTCCCTGTCAGCAAGTGGACTTCCAGCGCATACCATCAAGCTGAAGGTCGGTGTCCCGATTATGCTTCTTCGGAACCTATCTCCTACCTCCGAAAAATCATCTCGCTCCACAGACACACCATTGAGGCGGAAATTCTTCCGGGTTGTGGCGTCGGCGAGGCAGTATTTATACCACGCATTCCTCTCATACCTCATAACTTCCCGTTCCAGTTCAAGCGCGTACAGTTCCCCGTGAGTGTTCGCGATGACCATCAATAAGTCGCAGGGGCAGACACTGATGGCAGCGGGTGTCGACCTCAGGACGAATTGCATCTCACACGGGCAACTGTACGTCGCTTGCTCCCGCGTCACCAGTCCTGACTCTCTTTACATTTTGGCTCCTGGCAGCATAACTACCAACGTAGTTTATAGGGAACTGTAGTAAGATATGATACCTTTGTACGTATTTTTTCTCTTTTGTGTCCTGGAATGTATTCCTGCATTATTTTCTTTATTTCCTTCAGTCACATATTATGACTGAACTCAGCAGGATTCCCATATAACTCTGTTCACTTGCTTCGCTTGCAAAAAAAAATTATATTTTAATGCTATTTTAAAAGTTGTTTACTTATAATGCTATAGCGACACTGGCATCTTAGGTATTTTTGGTGCTGTAGAGCCTTCACGTAGACGACGTCGCGGGCAGCAGCTAGTCCGTAATAAATTGAAACGCAATTTCAAAATGGATTTTATCACATCTATTCAAAAAGAGCTAGTGTATTTGTTGGCGACTGGCTGGAACCACGTTCCATTTTGGATATCTACGTTTTTTATTATCTTTTTGGTTGTCTGTTATTGTCAATATAGGTCTACCAGAATCTCATGGCAAAAAAAAAACAACAAAACTTTGTGGTTTTCATACATTTGACAACATTGGCAATGTCAAATGTATGAAAACCAAAAGGTATTTTTGTTTTTTTTTGCCATGAGATTCTGTGTTCTGTGTGTTTTTGTCATGATACCTGTCTACCGCTGTGTTTGTCATTACTTTTATTCATTGTAAAAATATGAAATTATTAAAAATTATTGTAACATCGCAACCACCATCTACTCATTTCCTAACGCCCTAATACAGTCGACACGTTCGTCAACAGTATTCTACGTAAACAGGGACTAAAATAGCTCTTTAATCCCTAGGGACTAAAAGCGATTTGAATTTGAAATGTGGATATTGTTAGTAAAAGTTCCGATCACCAAAGAGACCAATCACGAACATTGTATGAACAAGTAACAGGCTGTATGACAAACTAAAACGCACGTGGACCAAATTAAAAAAAAAAAGATTGAGTAAAAATAAAAAAACGCGCGAAAAGCATTCTGCTTTCGTTCGTAATTGTATTATACTCAAAATCGTATGTAACTAAATAAACATACTATTCTTATTCATAAGTTGCACTTACTTATTTTTCCATAGAGGGTGATAAAAAGTAGAGTGTCCACCTCGGGAGCAACAATATTTTAAGCTCGATCCACGTACTTTTTAGACCTACCACTAGACCATGACATGGATTATGACATAAGTTGCACGCACAATGGTCCATTGAAGGACTAAGTGCGGAAACAATACCCATAACATAGAAGACATAAGATAAAAACATAAGAAAAAGGATGTTTAAAAAATTGGTTGTCACATATTATTATAAATTCAACATTAATGATGTAACTAATATTTTGGTAAAAATATAATAAATGGTGCTGCTGGGTCCGTCTGCGGGGGCAATCAGAGAGTTGCTTGAGACTTGTGAAGCCTGGATGGATTAATTTATAATGTGAAGAAATGTGAATACATGGTCTTTAAGGTCGGCGGCAAATGCCGTGAAGTGGGACCCGAGCTACTTGTAAACGGGTCAATAATTAAGAGGGTATCCACTTTTAAATACCTAGGTCACTTTCTTTCCGACGACCTTAATGACCATGTAGATATAGAGAGGGAGCGCAGGGCACTCGCTGTCCGGTGCAACATGCTGGTCCGTAGATTTGCTCGGTGTACAGACCTAGTAAAAATAACAATTTTCAATTTTCAAATCACGAGTAATCTATGGCTCAATTACACTAAAAGGTCGCTGGATGTCCTGCGCATCCAGTACAATAATGGTTTCAGGATGTTGTTGGGACTTCCTCGCTACTGCAGCGCTTCGGAAATGTTTGCGCAAGCTCGTACCGACGGGTTTCACGCGATTATACGAAAAAAAACAGCGTCACTACTGAGGAGAGTGAGAGACAGTCGCAACAGCATCCTGTGAACTGTAGCGGAGAGTTTCAGCTCTCCAATTCTAAAGCAGTTTTTGTGGAGGGTTATTGGTACTAACACTAGATAATAAGTTGTTTTAATATTATGTTACTAACACTCTATGGATTCTTTGGTTCGAAATAAAAACCATTATTATTATTATTATTATAATGTAAAAGAGTGTCCATGGAGTTTCTTGCCTGTTCTTCTCCATAGGTACCTACACTTTGGAATGGGCAACTAGCTTCATATTTTCTGACTGACCGACTTCTTGACAATTCAAAAGTGCCTGTTAATGGTTTAATTGAAATAAATGCTTTGAGTTTGAGTTTGCTCAACACACACGCAAGAGATTTGTCCCAGACTTTCACATATATTAACGCGAGAATTTGTGAGGATGGATGTTTGTTACTCTATCATGCAAAAGCTACTGAACGGATTTTGATGAAAATTTACAGTAATATAGGTACTCGTACATCAGAATAACACATAGGATACTGTTTATCTCGATATTCCCACGGGATCGACACTTATGCGGGTGAAACTACGGGGCGCAGCTAGTATTATAAAATAAAGAATTACTAAAAAATATACATTTTTTTTTTTTAATTACTATGTATACTAAAATGACAGCTGCGATCGAACTTTTTACAATATTGGTCCCATAGAGGAAGTTGTTCAGTCTGATGGTCTGTACCACATTCTTAAATTTGGCTGGTCTTTAAAAACTAACCCTTTAGATAGAAGATTCGCTGTCATGAGTTTAGAAATATCGCAGGGACGTTCAAATTGAATGTATGCGACTGCAGTCTCTCTCGCGTCTGAATGGCGGGTGGTAGGTCTCGACTCCAGCTATTTAAACATTTAACAGTTTGATAGCACTAACTAAAGTTGTCAATAAATAAAAGGCCCGTTTTGACATTTGAGAAAGACCCTAGAATGTAACTTGGAACGAAACTGAAACAAAAAAAAAAGTGTTTTAAAAAAATACATACATTTTTTTGGCGCGTTAAATAATATGATGGAATATATTGCGAGTATTTTTTTGCGCTTATTTTATAGTAAAATGCAATTTCTAATTATTACAAAACGTCTCAAAAAGAGTTACGTTTTCAGTCTTTTTTTTTAATACTAATGTTGTAACCAATTAATTACTGAATTTCACCGGCTTCATTCGATTTTAATAGTAATTAAATATTGTGTAGTGATCTTTACTGAAAAGAATGAGCTTGACACTCAAAGCCGTAAATAAAATTTTGAATTGGCGACACTGTTTCTGTAGAATTGGCTTGTCTCTGACCAAGTGGCACGGCTTCGCTTTTGGACTATTTCTGTTTACTATCACGTTAACCTTGGCTCTTCTATTTTGGACATTGATTTAATTTAATTTGATCGCGTAGGCGCGTAGCGGCTAGGCGGCCCGCGGGCTGAGGAGCAGGAGGCTGGCCGGCGAAGCCGGTCAGCAAGCCGAAGCCGTGGTGGTGAGCGAAAGCCGTCTGCGACGATTAGCACGCGTGGGACCGCCGGAGAACCGCAGCGCCGGAGCCGTGACAGAAACCATGCATGTTGCATGGCGCACGCTTTCGGACATGCTGCATGCTTGCTGCATGCTTGCTGCATGCTCGATTGCATGGTGCATGCAGCGTGCTTGCTTGCAAGCTTCATGCTGCATGCTTGCTGCTGGAGCCGTGACAAAAGCCATATTGCTTTTGCATCTATTTATGTATTGTTTCAGTTGGATTTGGTAAAATAAACAATTGTAATACAAAATCAGATAATTTGCAAATCACAAAAAATGTTATTTAAACTTAAATAGGTACATTAGTTGTAGTCGTAATTATAAGGTTATAATGATTAGTTTTAATTTGTAGACAAATTCTAAGCTAATTTCATATTAGCTGCGATTGCCTTCAAAAAATTACATTTTGTGTATTCCGATTGTTCCTTTAAGATGTTATCAAGTCTTGTTGTTTTGACAATTACTTTTTCTTTTTGTATTAAAACCATTATTAGGATAAATAAACATTAGGTAATTTGATTTTATGACTTGTAACTTTTATTGAAAACGGTTTTAGGTCTTTTGTTTATTGATTGTAATATTTATGACAAACAAATTTAGGGCATATTGTATTTAGGGATTTCAATTTTATGGCATTCGATATTATGTGACATTAACTTCGGGCAAGCTATCATTCGGACAAATAATGATGATTAGGACAAAAAAAATTATGGCACTTTAGATTATGGATAAAAAAGTTAGGTAACAAAATAGAGAACCATTAATTGTAAGTCTAGGTCTGAGCGTAAGGCCTATGTCCATACTTCCATAGTGCAAGTTTAAGTTTGTTTTTAAAACTTTTGTCTGGCTTAACAAATATTTTTCCTGACATCTACAATACCCATGGCTCTTATGAACTGTCAGAAGTTGAAATACCATAACAAAACTTTTGAAGTAATACACAGTATTTACCATAGAGTTTCTTGATGATAATGACTTTTCTTCACCATTGACGTGACACGCTATTAAAATATCGTAGCAGTTTACTTTACTCTAATAAAAACTATGTTTTTACTTCTATACGACCTTAGGGCCTGTGCACACCACGTTTTTTAAACGCGCCGTTGACGCGCGATTGTAGCGATACAGACGCCATACGCATGCGAGTCAGACGCAGCCTGTAAACCTACTGTAGGATAAAAGCGCGCCGTCGACACACGTTTCTAAAACGCGCGTCAACGGCGCGTTTAAAAAACGTGGTGTGCACAGGCCCTTATGGTGACAGTTATTGATTACCACACTTATTCAGCCATTGTGACGACTAGCGCCGTTAGCAGACATGGCTTCATAATGCTTTATGGGAATTAACATTTAAGGAACTAAGTAATAATTGGAACATGAAGTTAAAATACATAATACTTACCTATAATAACAGAAAATAACGGGCTCATTTTGACATAAATCAAAGTCAAAGCATTTATTTCAAATAGGCACTTAACAGGCACTTTTGAACGTCACAAATTACTAAAATAGAATTGATTCTAGTCGCCCATTCCAAAAGGTAGATTTCGTATGGAGAAGAATGGGCAAGAAACTCCACCGTTACTCTTTTAAAATGTTTTACAATATTTTGCATGTACATTAATTATATAATATATACTCGTATGTGAAGACGATGGACCTAAAATAAAATTACTGTACCACAATAGGTAAAAGAATTAAAAATGAAACCATAACATATAAATTAATTATCTGATAGATACATGGTGCTCACATATTTACAACCATGGTAAAAATAAACGATTGTCATTAAAAAAAATATATATATTAATAGTAATAAGTCAGGGTGTGAGTTAAAGTAATTACAGAATGTAAATCAATGTAAAAAAAAGAAGAACAAAGAATAAATTTTACAATTAAATTAGCAACCAGTTTCATTTTGTCTTGACTCTAGATTGTCCTATGGAGCAGGACCAGCATGTTTCCAAGCGTTCGTATCTTGGATATAATCTTCTAATTTATAGTACGCTTGTTTACAAAGTGTACGTTTAATGTGAGTTTTAAATTTTCTTTCATTTAATTGTAATATATCATTAGGTATTTTATTGTAACATTTAACACAGTACCCCATAAAAAATGTATGTACTTTGGCTTATCTGAAAAATAGTTGATGTATTTTATCTTTATTTCTAGTGTTAAAATTATGTCTATCGCTCATTTTATTAAAAAGATGTAGATTTTTCTTACATACATAATATTTTCATAAATGAATTGGCAAGGTATCGTCATAATATTAATCCTTTTAAAAATTTCCCTGAGAGATTCGCGGCTTCGTAGATTATAAATGGCTCTGACAGCTCTCTTTTGCAAAATAAAGATGGATTCAATGTCAGCAGCTCAACCCCATAGTAAAATGCCGTACGACATAATGCTGTGTAAAGTAGCTAAAATAGACTAAACGCGCAGTTTCTACATCAGTTAACTGTCTTATCTTTCTAACAGCATAAGCGGCCGAGCTAAGCCGCCCCGCAAGAGATGTTATGTGAGGTCCCCATTGTAATTTCTCGTCTAGCGTGATTCCCAGAAAAACCGTTTGATCAACAAATTCCAGTTTTTCTCCATTCAGTATGATGTCACATTCGCTACTTCTAACATTAGGTAATTTAAATTTAATGCATTTGGTTTTCTTTTCATTTAGTACCAAATTATTTACCGTAAACCAATCTTGGACCTGAAGAACAGAGTTATTTACGTCGTCAAGATTTTGTGCCCGTCTGTCTATCTTAAAGATCAGTGGTGTCATCTGCAAATAACACCATCTTTGGTTGATTTTGAAGTAATTGGGGTAAATCATTAATGTAAACTAAAGAGAGGAATGGACCCAATATCGAACCTTGAGGAACACCCATTGTCATTTCAGACCCTAATGAGTTTACGCCGTTTACTTGAACTTTAACATTTCTATCTTTCAGGTATGATCTTAGCAAATCAAGTGCTGTTTTTCTAATTCCGTAGTGCTCCAGTTTCATCAGAAGTGTCTCATGGTTTACGCAATCGAACGCCTTAGAGAGGTCGCAAAAGATTCCAATGGCATCTTTTGATCCTTCCCAGGCATTAAAAATGTTCTTTATTAGGGTAACACCAGCGTCAGTAGTGCAACGCCCTTTAGTGAAACCGTACTGGTGTTCATGAAAGATGGAATTTTTATTAAAATGACGTAACATTTGATTGAGCATCAACTTTTCAAACACCTTACTGAGAACTGGCAGAATTGAGACAGGTCTATAATTGTTAGGTTCTTTACTATCACCGGATTTGAACAATGGTACTACTTTACTATGTTTCATAAGATCCGGAAAGACTCCTTGATCAACACTGGTGTTAAATATGAAAGCTAAATAGTTATATAATTAATATAAATTAATAAAAAAAAAGAAAACAAAACACGAATCGACTGCGCGACCTACAATCGCAGTAGACCGGGAAAGGAGGAAAGAGGGAACGTAGGTCTTTGTCCTGCAGTGGGACAACACAGGCTTATAATAATAACAAAGATCAAAAAACATAACAAAACAATTTGTGTAAACAAATTATTATAAAACATTTCAAAAGAGCCAATGATGCCGATTGTGTTGTTCACAAACTAAACTACATATAAGTTCAGTGCATCTTTTTCTGTATATTTCATTAAGAAGAGGATAGAAGATTAATTTTAATTTAGTCCACTCAAATTTATCAGCGCCTGACGTAAATTGACTTAATTTTAGTAACCAAGTTTTTAATCACATCTAAACTTGTATGGAGTAGTATCACGCACTGATTAATTTGACAGTACTTTAACTAAAATTTATCTTCTGTCCTTTTCTCAATGAAATAGAATTATAAAGATGTACTGAACTTAAATTTAGTTTAGTTTGTGAACAAAGAAATCGGCACTACTCTGGAGTTTCTTGCCCATTCTTCTCCAAACTTTGAACAGAATCAATTATATTTTCTTGTAAATTTTGACGATCTAACGTGCATGTTATTTGCCTATTTAAAATAAATGATTTGACTTTGACTTTTGGTCCCATGCAATACAACGAGGTAGAAAATACTTCCAATGAATTTAACAATACAAATTGAATTAATACTTACAGATATCTCATCGATTATTATCATTTAAATCTAGTTCATTTCTTTGAGCCCTTGGAAACTTCGTTGAGCTGGGAATTTAATAATCCTGGAGCAGGGTAGCCTAGCGGTAATGGCCGCGACTTACAAGTTGCGGTCGTGGGTTCGAACCCAAGCAGACAATTACTTTTTGTGAAATATTTCATCACCAGAGCTCTCAATACGATGAAGGAATATTCTGTGTAGTATCCAGATTATAAACTATCTGTGTGCCAAGCATCCAAATTCCGTTTGGATATTTTTGCGTATTGAGTAATAAACATCGAAACAAGAGACTGAAGCTGTGTCGAGACAGTGCCTCCTTGACGACCTCCCACCTGGACATGAGTTATCTTGGGTAACCTGAAAGTCTTTAAACGGACTCCGGGCCCAGGTTGGCCGACGCAAGGAAAACCTGTTCAGGAGGAGATTCATAGACGACTCCGCCTTGGAGTGTAAATGTGGTGCTGTTCCACACGATATTAAGTGTCCCATACACTTAATATCGTGTCCTGCGTGTCCTGTCAGCTGCACAGGAACTGGTGGACGCTGGTGATAGCGCCAAACAAGTAGCCGAATTCTGGGCCGAGTCTATTTAGATTGCTAAGAAGAAGAACATCCAAACATATTTTTTAATATGATTCCATAATTAAAACTTGGAAAAACGTCAACCAAGAAATTCTACGTGTGGAAATAATAAATAATAAATAAATAAATAAAATTGGTTTATTGGTAAAACAATTTTAGGTTTAAACAAAATTTTTGTGAATGGATCCTCCTTTTAGGCAGATAGTGCCTGTATTAGGAGAGTCCGCTCTTCCATAGCAAGACGTGTTATACAAAAAGCAAATCGTATAATTTTTATGCTAAAACTAGGTACAGAAATTAACATTAATATTAAATCAAATATGTGTATGCGTGGGTGTATGTATGTGTGTGAGTATTATGTGAGTGAGAGTGTTTGTCTGTAGGTGTGTTTGAGAGTACATGAGTGTGAGGGCGTGTATGTGTCAAGGTTTCAGAAGTGTTTCGGTATCATTGTAGGTAAGCGTTTGTATCCATTCCATTATTATTTTTTTACTGTCATAGTAATTTTTGGGATAAATGTATATGTATTTATTGATTTTGTTGTAAAGCGCAGCAGATCGTTTGCTGAATTGCATACTGGCAAGCAAAGTCCTTGTCCTAGGGATATTTAATATCATGTCTTTCCTTCTTTTTGTCACTATTCCAGCATCATAGGAAAGAGACTTATGTTTTTTTAAAATAATTTGTGTGATGTAAAGTTTCCTGACTGAGAGCAAGTTACTAAGTCGAAATAGGTCTTCAGTAGGATATCTCTTTTTTTTAAAGTACATGCACTTGATAAGAGCGCGTTGTGCCCTTTCCAGCGCTAGAAATTTTGTTTTGGCTGCACCACCCCAGACAGGTATACAATAGGACAGTACTGACTGGACTAGAGCAACATAAATCATCTTAAGGAAATCTTTTTGATGGCCTGTCTGATTACCGGCAGTCTTGGGAACAACGTATCTAAGAGTCCTGAACATCCAGCTTAATTTCCTGACTCTATTGGCAACCTGCTCAATGTGTGGGTACCATGATAGTCTCTGGTCCACAATAACACCTAGGTACTTAATATGCGGTACTTTGTTGATTTTTGAGCAGCCACAACTATTGCGATTACACTTATTGCAAGTATGAATAGTTAAATGAAAATCTTCCTCTGGTTGTGAACGTTGGCAGACACTGAAGCAAATGTAATTTGTTTTTGTGATGTTCAATGTAAGCAAATTTATTGTTAACCACTTGGCTATTTTAGCCAAGCCTGCCTCAGCACTAAGCTTAACATTCTGCCAAGTATCACCAGTGAAGACTACAGCAGTATCATCCGCGTAAGAGAAGACTTGTGCGTTTGCAATATTAATGTTACAAAGTTGCCAACCAAAGACAAATAATTAATTCGACAAGTGTCGATCGCCAGTAGGTGTGTTATTAGGGCGTCAGACCCTGTCAGAATTGAAGGCTGTAACAGACAGTGCTGCAATTATGCACGTCAGCAATTTCAACCTTTGGATTGGAAAATAAGTGGGAAGCCGTATTCTGAAAAGAAAATACATTTTCATTTCATTTATTATGGCTTTAAGAATTGGAAAGAAGTCGTGTTTATTATGATTTACTTTTATTTTTCGTTCACTTTCGAATTGTGTGCAGTCACGTGAGTGAAATAGTTAAATAACTATGACTTATCTGTAAACACTGATCTGCATCCTAATTACGTAACACACTCTCAATCACAATATGAGTAATTTTGAAGGATATTGCTAATCCATTGCTTCATATGTTCGAAAAACATGTCTGCTCAACAATGTAAATAACGCAATGAATGTGATAATAATAATAAATGAACTCTGTGACTTTTGTTCTTGTTGATGTCATTGCAAATATTTCGCAAATATAAAAAAGTGACTTTCATCGTCATTCTCCTGCCGGTTTGAGGTCGACGCAGGTCATCTCGGTAGTCACCCCGTTTCTAGCAATATGAACTTTCACACAGTCCATCCATCGCTTCTTTGGTGTTCCAGTCTTATATTTATGGTTAATGAAAGTTTGGATAAAAAACATTTATTCAAACTAGGCTGAGAATCAGCACTTTTCGAACTTCAAAATTACAAAATACGCCCTTTACCACTTCCTTGTGCTTTCGCTGAGGAGAAGAAGTGTCGCAACAAACTCCCAGCAGCACAGCTGTGTGTTCAGTTAGAAAATATTTGAATATATACAATACAGGCTAAGCAAGTAATTAACATTACAAGACACAGAACATTAAATTAAATTATTTGCCATATGTTAAAAATAAATAAAAATCTATAAATACACAAGCAAAAAAAAAAATCAAAATTAAAAATGTAAACAAAAAAAACATACATACATATCTTAACCTAATATGTAAAGCAAAATACTGATAATACTAGACTTTTTAATTTTCGAAAAATCATTCGAAAAGGAGGTTCTATTTGGTTTTGGTTAGAGGTGTCGCGAGAAAAGAGTTCCAGGAAGGAATTGGCTTGCCCAGCAGTGAGACAGAATAAGAAAAGCGAAAAAATTAATGAAAAAAGTTGACACTTTTTTTATTAACTTTTTCGCTTTTCTTAAAAATAATAATAAAATATATTTTCTTAAAATAATAAGAGTCATATAGTATCAAAACCGGCAATCTCCACATTTAAGAGAAAATAACTTATTAGTGCCAAAATAATCTCTAGTAACTAATCTTCCATCTTGATTAATAAGTTTTTTACAGAAACGGCATTCTCCCTACCAAAAATGATTTTAAAGTTTTGAGTAAGTTTTAAAAGCGGCAATCTCCTATAGCGTTGATTTTTTTTTTTTTTTTTTTTGATTTCGTTTATTTCAAATGTAAGTAAAGTGGAGAATGCCGTTTTTGATATTATATAACTGAATTGACAATTATTATTTTAACTTCAATTTCCAAGATAATATTTACGTAATTTAAAAGCTAACAATCTTAAAATAAGAATAATAATATTTACAAGTACGGTATTTATAAAAGTGGAGCAAGAATCTAACATGAAGTGGAATTGTAGATATAAATTATTAATCCGCTTCACAGGAACGATTTAAAATGCATACGCTAAACCTCCAAGGGTTAATAATTATACGCCCGACTAATAGTCGTCGCATCGTCGCGTCGTCGCCTACAACTTTGATCATAGAAAATTCTGAACAACTGAAGTAAAATTATGTTTAATTTCCATGACTTGTCGATACGATACTATTTTAGTCTTCTAACAGAAGCCTCGTCGGAAGGTTCTCCTAGTGAAACCCTACTGAAAACATCAAATAGGTTTTTATTAAAAATCTACGTCACTCAAAATCTTAACAATGTCTCTGTTCAATGAGGTTATAGTACTGTTACTCATACTTCTAATCGCGCTTGATTTTAATGAAACGATAATCTTCGTGATTTTAGTGCTAATATTCCTTGAATGGTTGATTGAAGCACTATAAAATGCTAATACGCTCAATATTTGCGAAGTTGTGGACGTTTCGCGTCAGTTTTGAATCGGTGTATCTGAAATGGAAGTACTTGCGGTGTTTAAACAATGGATTGTTTTGTTTTTAAAGGAATGGTAAGCCAGAAATTGATTAAAATGACGATTTTTATTGTTATTTTTTTGGTAATTTTACACGCAATAATTATCGCTTCGTTAAAAGTACTGGTATTCAACTGCATCCAGTTAGTTTGGATGCCGATTCCAATATAGTTGGGAAAAGGCTATGAAATAAATAATAAATAATTTATTTGCTAAAATACCTAGAAAGAAAGAAAATACGTTTGCGGCAAACATGACGCATAAAAATAAAAAAACACAAACAAAAAAAAACAAAATAACAATTTGGGAGAAAATATGCGTCACATCTACGCAAAACGGTCATCGCTCAGCATAATGCTGGTTTTCAGCGACAGCCGGCGGCGGCGTTGACGTGATGACGTCAGCCTGTGCAGCTTACGATTAGATCGAATCGAAATAAGAAATAAAATATACATTACAAAAAGATGGTATGAACATGAAATATATTTATGTAGTGGTAACATTCCGTGGTATTTTTTCAAATACAGTTTATGACGTTGACCACGCATTAATCAAAATTAAATGCAGTATGGTAAATGGGGTAAAAAAAAGACTACTAAATGGAACTCCATTTACAAAACAGTTATAATTAACCTAGAGAGCCTCTGACAGCAGCAACCCTATTATAATCAGAATAAAGATCAATATGATTTTGACAGATTTGGCAGTAGCAGCAATCCAACAACAACCTTATTACAAGGACTATAAAGATCACTGTAATTTTGGCGGTGATGCAAAATCATAGGTAAAATAATAAGGGGCCCGTGGCTAAATAATAACAGCCGCAAAGGTCGATCGATCAGGTTAACCTACGCTTGCCGCTGTTGGTCTGTGGATGGGTGACCATCTTTACATACCGTGACCCCTCCGTGCCTCGGAAAGCACGTTAAGCCGTTGGGCCCGGCTGTCATTCGTGGATCTTTGACAGTCCTTACGGGTAGTCTGAAGCCCGAAAGTCTGTCCTGTCTGTTACCAAGGAGTTTCGTATTACCCAGTAACTGGGTTGTGGAGGTCAGATAGGCAGACGCTCCATGTAAAATACTGGTATTCAGCTGCATCCGGTTAGACTGGAAGCCGACCCCGACATTGTAGTTGGGAAAAGGCTAGGCAGATAATGTTGATGATAGACTGTAGTAGGTAGTTCACTAGTACTATTTGAACTACGAATGTTTGCAAATCTACAAGGCCAAACATTTTTCTCTTACTAGCAACTGGATTCTATTTTTAAATACTTACAAAATTAGAACGCAGTGAATACACGCTTCCCCCATGTAATGGGTGCACTCGTTCATAGAGTATAAACTGATTCTTTCTGGTCAGTTGATTTTTAAAAGACGTTTGCAATTCAATTCATTTATATCTAAGGAGTTTTACGGCCATCTTGAGCCTGTTTTTTTTTTAATATTGAGCATAATACTGGTCTTTTGTGTCCGTTCCCTATTTAATACTGTTAGCTGCTCTTTATCCCATATCAAATAGAATCCGGCTTTAGGGAGCAGCTGTATCTCGAAACTAGTTTATTATGTTAGTATAAGATGATATCTACTATACTTTTGTTACTTTTTGAAAAGATAATCCGAGCGACCTGAGACTTAAAGGGACTACAGAACCTAAAAGCAAAAACCACAAGTTTTATAATGCCTAAAAGTATATGATCGACTACAGTAAACAAAATCAGAAAAATATATGACATTCTTCACGATATAATTATGCTAGTTATATAGTGTGTTGAAAACATAATACAACTATTTTGATACGATACGATAGAAAAAAATCATGAAGATACCTCTAAAAATTTGTTTACACAATAAAAACCATGCTAATATACATACAATCATTCTGATTTTTTGCTTTAATTTTTTGTCCAAACACAAGATTTTTTTGTAAATAATTTTTTTTGCAATAAATTACCAGGGTTGTGTCATCGCGCTTCTCTTTCTTTTCTATGCAGTCCGACAGTGGCCGCACTTAAGGTCATGTAAGCCCCTTAAGGGTGAAATCAAAAGGGTAATGGTGAATGCATGATGTCTAAGTTCAAGTATCGTTTACTGTCCTACTTTGTAGACCTGGAGCGCTCAGCTTAGGTTGCAGCTCCTTAGAAATGTCTCTCATTTAAAAGCGGGTACTACCAATATTTAGTAGTAAATTAACCGATTTAGTAGGCCTGATCCTGGAATTTGTAGCAAAACCCTTAAAAAGTTACAGGAAGTTTGATGTGACTCCTCAGTTCAGATGTTCTCTAGGACAAATATCTATGTATCTCAACTCAAACTCAAACTCAAAGCATTTATTTCAATTAAACCTTTAACAGGCACTTTTGAATTGTCAAGAAGTCGGTCAGTCATAAAATATGAAGCTAGTTGCCCATTCCAAAGCGTAGGTACCTATGGAGAAGAACGGGCAAGAAACTCCATGGACACTCTTTTTAAATTACATTTTACAAAAACATTTGTTACATCATTTCTTTTGAATTTATGATTATATAATGTGAGAACGATGTAAAAAAAAATAAAAAGATGTCCGCGTTAAGAGCGTCCAGAATACAACAAATAGTAACAAAACAACAATCCAAAATTAAAACAATCAAAATAAGCCCAGGCGGCTAAGTGATGACCAGTCCCAACTGACGGCGCCCGTTCACGAACATGACGTATATATCAGCACCATTCAGCTCAACCACTTTGAAGGGAGCTAAATGATCCAACATACACGCCACCGCCAGCGAGACATTTGAGTGAGCATGACACACTATCAGCCGCCAGGGAATATTCAAGTCAATGAAAGATATATTATTACCCAGTAAATGGTAGCTATAGATTACATAGAACTCACATCTGTGCTATGCAATTATACAATACAAAGGAAATTGAGTTTATACAATGCAAGGATAGTCTTACAATCTTCAGCAGCTCCAACAGTATTTTCAAGTGTTAGTCAATTAGTTGTGGAGCAGGACTAGCATTGAGCCAGGCATTTTTGTCAGTGATGTAATCCCCTAACTTATAATATGCCTGACTGCATAGTGTGCGTTTTATACAAGATTTAAATTTTGTCTCATTCAGTTGAAGAATGTGGGGAGGTATTTTATTATAACATTTTAGACAGTACCCCATAAAAGATGAATCTACTTTAGCCAGTCTGAAACCTGGTTGCACTAATAGGTCCCTATTTCTAGTACTATAATTATGTCTTTCACCTCTTTTACTAAAAAGATGTAAATTTTTCCTTACATACATGATGTTTTCATAGATATATTGACAAGGCACCGTCATGATGTTAATTTCCTTAAACAGTTCCCTTAGAGAATCGCGCCTGCGGAGATTATATATGGCTCTGATGGCTGGTATGTAGCTACTAAAGCAGTTGATCAAATCAGGTAACAATAGCACAGATAATTAATAGATAATTCTACTAAACAAACGCATATTAATCCAACGTTGTACAAAACGAGTATTTCAGAAGATATCAAATAGGTACCTAATTTAAAAGTTCTAGAACAGTTTTGCGTATGATCTTAGATACAGTTTTATTTCCAAATAAATAATCCTAGGGGACGTTCAAACAGAATAAACAAAAAGGTTTTTCTATTTTCTGCATTTTTCAACGGTTTTTATTTTTGTTACTGTTTGCAGATCAGTCTAACTTTTCAGTATCATTAAACCTGATTGTATTACGCCCGTAACAAATATGACGTATTTAAAATAATTATAGAGGGCTGGCCTATTTTTAGCCCAAAGAATAAGCATTGCCATCCAACGTGGTAATACTGCCAGCCTTTTGGCCACTTACCTATCCCATTGACAGCGATGAGGACGAATTTTTTGAATAAGCTCTATGCCTTTTTCTTTTCCTTTTTTTTTATTAGATACTCGTATACTACGCTTGCCGCGGTTGGTCTGTGGATGGGTGACCATCTTTACATACCGAGACCCCTCCGTGCCTCGGAAAGCACATTAAGCCGTTGGTCCCGGCTGTCATTCGTGGATCTTTGACAGTCGTTACGGTTAGTCAGAAGCCCGAAAGTCTGGCAACCAGTCTTACCAAGGGGTATCATATTACCCAGTAACTGGGTTGTGGAGGTCAGATAGGCAGTCGCTCCATGTAAAATACTGGTATTCAGCTGCATCCGGTTAGACTGGAAGCCGACCCCAACATAGTTGGGAAAAGGCTAGGCAGATGATGATGATGATGATGACTCGTATATAATATGTATATTTTAGTGTTAAATTGTAAAATAGAATTTCTATTCAGAAATTTATTTCTAACACACTTAGTTAGAAATAAAAATAATTAATAATAATAATAATAAGTTTATTATTCTTAAAATATACACACAGGTTGTAAGGGGTTACATACTAAGCCTTAATCAATTAATAATGGACACAAGGTGAGAAAAATAGTTGTCTATAATAACCTAAAAAAAATTAAATCCTGTCTCCTAAACTAGGGATTGCCTGTATCTTAGGAGACAGTGAAAAAAAAAAAAAATAAATAAATAAAAATAATAAAAAAAAAAATCTGAATAGAAAAACAAATTAATAATCATCAGAATCATCCATTCAACTCACTAAACTCAGGTTCGCACTGGCGGGTCTTCCCCGCGGCGCTTTTTTTCGCGCTGCTTAGCGCCGAAAGTATAAGAAAATCCAACTATATGTTTTTGTCGAGCTGGGATGCGCTCTGTTGGATTCTCAACGCTCGGTTCAACACCGAAAGTTAAAAATCCAATGCGCGATAAAATCCCGCCGCGATATCTTTACGTGGGCTAAGTTACAAGTGGCCTGAACAAAACATACTTTCGACTTCTGTATTTTCGCATATATATAATAGTAGTTTGGACTTTGGAGGTGCATCTGATAACTTAGACAGAACTTTAATTAAGTTTGAATTTTCTCGATTGCTCTAGTGTTTAAGACACTTGAAACTTTAAAGTCTAATCCTAGGACGGGACCTTCTTGACAGTTTAATCTCCCGTCATAATTATCAAGATTGTTTAGAAATGTTTATTTTAATGTTTTTTCCTACGAGATAACGTCATACAGAATCCCATTTCAAGAATTACAACTGAACAGACTGCTGCAGGGGAGTTTGTTGCGCCACTTATTGTTCCCATCGAAATCACTAAAAAACCACTTTTTAGTGATTTCGACGGGCAGGCTTGCCTTATGTCATTTTGCCGGTCGAAAAGTGCTGATTCTCCGCATAATTTGAATAAATAACTTTTTAGTCGTAATGTTCATCATTCTTCTACCCTTATCCCAATTTATTTGGGGTCGGCGCAACAAGTCTTTTTCTTCCATACTTCTCTATTAGTCGTCATCTCGGTAGTCACCCCCTTTCTAACCATATCATCATTCACACATTCCATCCATCGTTTCTTTGGTCTTCCCCTACTCTTATAGCCTAATGTTAATGTTAAGTTTTAACTTTAAGTTGGAAAGGTTATTTCAAAGATAACACTATTTTTCTTTTTTCCAGCTTTAGAATGTTTCACCCTAATACCAATATCGGGAGAGCCTTCAGCTGCCGCATTTTCGCTCCAAGGAAAAAAATAGCTGTATGTCTTCTGGTGTTACTATTCGCGGTTTTCACCATCACCATCTTCACGTCGTCCAATGGTAAGTCCTAAGTTTAACACGATAAGCATTCTGCGATCGGCTTATTTGTTTGTGTATATAAACTCAAAGTCGAATCTACATGAGAAAGTTGAAATTCCATTGCAATCAAAATTTTTATTACAAATGGTCAACCAAAAATCAGCTATAAAATAAAATGAGAAATGGTTTGTTATTTTAACAAGTAATATTTAACAGCTAGTGATTGGAGCCTCCTGTTAAGCAGCAGATAAGCCTGTGATAGGAGACTCCGCTCTTTCATAAGTATCATTTACTTGTTTAAGTTATGGAAGAACTTAGACTACTTAATGCTAAAATAGATAATTGATCGAGTGTCAATTCAAATAAGTTATCTGAGATTGTGCATTCAGGTATTGACCGATAGTACCCTCTTTGTTAGCTTTGCACTTCCTCTTTCACATACTTTTAACACCGCAGCATACTCACCGCACCCGATGCCATTCCAATACTCCTGATATCATATAATATATGATTTGTGGCTAAGGATTTTGATGTAGATTCAATGATTTTTCAGACAGCATCATTTTTCTTTTCAGCCCCACCAACTTTATCATTTCTAACTACTTAGTTGCTGATAATTGCTTTTCTGTAATACTCGATACAAACAAAAAAACATAAGTATTACAAATAATTATTATCGATAAAGTTGTAGCCAAGTGCGAGTCGTACCTACCTATATAATTTCTTATCGTCGTTTATGAAGAAGTTTTAGTTAAAACACATTTTCAGATTCATCTATATTATTATATTCGCTCTCCACCGAACGGTCTTCTCTACTATCATATCCTACATTAATTACTCATGATCATAGATGATATACAACGTGTGCGGTTGTCGGTTGTATACTTAATACTTATAAGTATCACATATTTCCGCGTTTCCCATCATAATTAAATTAAAGGAAAGCTTATAGGAAATTTTAATACCCAGAGACAGGGTTTTGATACATAAAATCATTTTCGACGCAACCTCATCATCTTTTTCATTTCACCCATTTCAAGCCTGTGGTCTTCAAATAATTTGCTAATAAAACCAATAATATGCTTTATAAATATATTCTTACGCCCTAACATACCTTGAGAGATCACCGGTAAGTGGTAGATGATATAATTTGATTTCAACATATGTGGTGTTTATAAAATAATGTATGACTTTAAATGCTGGTGTTTAATATAACTGTGTAGGTACAGTACAGTAGGCCGCATAACAGTGGTGACGGAATCAGTATAAGCTGCTATCTTATTCTATTGAAGCTACTGCGGTAAGTCAGTTTAAGGTCAAAGTGTTAACTCTGTAATGCGGTCGACTGTACAATTATCTAAATATTTATAAAAATGTTTTCCAACAGTTAAACTCTAAACGGATGTCACCGTTTAAACTGATTTGTATATTGCAGTGCTATTCTGTAAAAATCTCACCGTGAAAATTTGGGTGAAGTGAGTTGTTATTAGAGTCAATCCCTAGCATCAGATGGATTGACAACTCCGTTCACCTAACTTCCCACGGTGAAAATCTAACAGAAATCAAATGGCTGTATTTGATTTTATTATGTATTAAGTACATATACCCTTCGATGATGACGATATTTACGTCTGGCGTACCCTGGATTGTTAACCTTGCTACCAACAGCTGACTAGCAATCACTTTTTACCACAACATAAGTTATTCTCGAATTATTTTACGTCGATTCGAAAGAAGAAAGAGTTAACAACAGAACAGTAAATACAATTAAAATTGAACTTTATACTGTACAGGACAAGGTGGATATATAATAATATAACCTAAATGATATGCACGTTTAAAAAGATATTGTTAACGTTAGATTTCTAAAAGTCTTGTTTTTTATTCATCGCACCGACAGCACCTGGCTGTCGGATCGCCCTAAAAATTGCAAAAGTAACGTGTAATTTTTCCCGTCCGTTTGTAAAAAGACACGTGCCCTTTGTATTGTCGATCGCATATGGTGTAGGTAGCTTGCAATGTTTTAATGAATGGGGAAATGGTAGGCAAACGGCATTATCATGATAATTTGCGATTTTTGGCCTGATAGTTTTGAAAAGCAACATCTACCTTATTTAATACTAGCTTTTGCCCGCGGCTTCGCTCGCGTTAAGTATTATTAAAAAAAACTAATACATTTACATCCTCCATCATCCCTTATTTTATCCCCATTGGGGTTGAATTTATCAAAATCCTTTCTTAGGGGATGCCTACGTCATAGTAGCTATATGCATGCGAAGTTTCAGCCCGATCGGTTTAAAATTGACAAAGTTTCATACAAACTTTCACCCCCTATTTTATCCCCTTGGAATTAGAGAATTTATCAAAATCCTTTCTTAGCGGATGCCTACGTCATAACATCTACCTGCATGCCAAATCTCAGCCCGATCCCTCCAGTGGTTTGGGCTGTGCGTTGATAGATCACTATGTCAGTCAGTCACCTTTGAGTTTTATATATTTAGATAGGTCTGCTGGAACCTACCCTGGATCTCCTACTTGGTCAATAATAATGATCTACCTCACAAAAACTGAAATAAAGCGAGGTTTTATGGGACACAAAAAGCTCATTACTTATAATGTATGTATGAGGCTCACAGGACCTAAACACAATAAACGCAAGTTTTAGAAACAATAAAAGTACCTATATGATCGACTACAGTAAACAAAATCAGAAAAATATATGATGTTCTTCAGGATAAATGCTAGGTAGATAGTGTGTTGAAAAGATAATACAACTAATTTGATACGATAGACAAAAAACATGAAGTTACCTCTAAAAACTTTATTGTTACAATAAAAAGCATACTAATATCATTCTGATTTTTTGTCAGATTATTCTATAAGCAACATACTAAAATACTAGTGTTTTAATTTTTTAGTCCAAACAATAGATTTTTGGTTATTAAATAATTGCTTCATATTTTGCAATAAATTATCAGCGTCATCGCGCTTCTCTTTCTTTTCTATGCAGTCCGACAGTGACCGCGCTTTAGGTCATGTAACCCAGTCTAGTTTGTCAACTTTTCAATAAGAATCATAAATTCTCTTTTATCTAAATCGTAATTAGGATTAGATTACCATTTATTTGAACGAACTTATACAATTAGGATGCTATTACTTAAGTATTTTGACAACAAACCCCTTATATAATAGAAGAAAACACAGGATTCAATAATAACGCATTTACTGAACCCGCTCGCGTGTACACCCTCGGGTTTCACCGTGTCCTTAATTAAGGCCTGTACCTTATGTACAACAACAGCTTAATTGTTCTTAACTACATTATTATATAGGTCACCTTCCCTTCGTCCGTAAGAACTGAAAACTGAGCTGGATGTGATTGAGAATATATTCGCCAGGTTGGATAACTGTGGAAAAGAACACGTATTTAATTTTCCCTTTTAAACACGAGCATTTGTGTTTACTAAGTCAACTAACAAATCTATTACTGCGAAAACAGGTTGTCTCGGTGCCATAAAACAATTCATCATCCGAGGTATCGTCCTCACTCATCACCATCGTTATCCAAAACCCGACGTCACTCAAAGCTGGCCATAAGACTCTCTTTTCTTGTGCCAACCCCGCGCTCCTGTTCAATCTCATCAGGTTTTACTCGTGACGCCCTATTAACTCAATTACCTACTTGTAAAATTAGTACTTTACTTTAATTCTCCTTCGACAGTTGATTGAAATCAATTGGGTGCAAAGTGCTTTTTTAGAGCAAATTTGCGGCAAACTCCAATGTTGTGGTTTCTTTTCTACATATGGCATGCTTTAATGGCCATATGGCCTTTTCTTTATACCTATTGTTCATAATAATATCATATTTCAATCGTCATCATTTTAATACAATAGTAGGTATAAGTTAGCTGACAGAGATAAAATGTATTAATGTTATTTATACTTACAAGTTTATACTTAGATATAACTGCATCAAATTGTCATCCACTTACAGCTTGTTGTTAGCACAATTCTAGACCTAAACGCAAAAAACGCAAGTTTTATAATGCCTAAAAGTAAATATATGATCGACTAAAGTAAACAAAATCAGAAAAATATATGATATTCGTAACAACACACACACACAACACACTATCCATATATCTTAATATATGCTAGTTAGATAGTGTGTTGAAAACTTAATACAAGTAATTTGATATAGAAAAAAATCATGAAGATACCCCTAAAAACTGTATTTTCACAATAAAAACCATATTATTATACATAGGTACAATCATTCTGATTTTTTGTCAGATTATTCTACAAGCAACATACTTTAACACTAGTGTTTGTATTTTTTAGTCCAAACAATAGATTTTTTGTAAATAGATAATTGCTTCATATTTTGCAATAAATTACCAGCGTTGTGTCATTGCGCTTCTCTTTCTTTTCTATTCAGTCCGACATTGACAGCGCTTTAGGTCATGTAGTCCCTTAAGAGGGGGAATCAAGCAAAATAGCCTATCTTTAATATGATTTTTTCATTAAATTGATAAGATTTAGGTGTAAAAAAAAATTACGTGATATTTCCAAACATTTTGTGGAACAGACACTAAAAATATTTTTTTTTAAATCTAGGTAAAAAACATAACGAAATTATCTCTGATTTTCACGTACCTTCGATTACTATTGCAATAAAATCAATTTCAAAATTACAAAGTATCGAGTTCTTCACTGCAAAAACATAACGTCTACCAAGAGTGGTTCCCATGACAATTTTCTTCGAACATGCCCATATCATGTCAGTTGGTTGGCAATGAACTGGTCATTAGAACGGTATCGGACAGTTGATGGATTACCATAAATTATACAGTTACACTGCAGCGCAGTTCTCGAATGAAAATATCAATTTTCCTTTAACTTCATGGAAAAGGTATTTTCATTTTTCTTGTCTTTCAGGAAATGAAGTGATAATGGCTGATTATTTCTTGACTAACAACTTCTATCAATAATACTGACAATGATTTTTTTTCACTTTTGACGTCATGATTATTTCCGCCATTTTTATTAAAATTTTTTTTTTTTGGCTAATAGCCGAAGTGCGGCTACATCTAGTTTTAGCCGGGTACAACTGCGGCTACACCTAGTTTTAGCCGGGTACAACTAGGTGCAGCCGGCCACATACGGTTCGTGTGTACTTCGGGAGCCGACGTAGGATGCAAGACCGAGCGAAGGGCACCCGGAGGTTAGGTTTGGTTAAGACTAGGTGTAGCCGCACTTCGGCTATTAGCCGTAACATAATCAACCTATAATATTCCCACTGCTGGGACACGGGCCTCATCTCTGTGAGAGCGACTGGTCTATCCATATCGGGGCCCAGTGCGGGTTGGTTCTTTTATATATTTAAATCTAAATGACAAAGAAACATGTTTTAACGTTATCTATGTAGTCAGTAACTACTTAGTAGGTGCCAGGATCAATAAGTCCTAAGAAAGCTATAAAGTATGTTCTTTCTACAAATGTATACCGATATTCAAGGTCTCTTTCTCTTTCTATCTCTGTGAACTTGATAGGATGTTTTATATAATACTTTCCTAGAGATTTCAGATACTTCTCAGTGTACCTATTTAAAAATGATGTTAGAATGGTATTTTTTATCAAAGATATTGCAAGCATCACTGACAGATTCCGAGAAAAAGCTGCTCATAGACAGGCTACTTTTCACAAGGCAAACAGTTTGCATCATTTTGATCATGATAGAAGCAACCGGTTGCTAGCTGACAAGACAGTAGCCAGACCAACCAACGGAGGGGTTACGAAACCTTTTCTCTCCATGAAACGAATTTTCCAGCTTCACAATCTAAACTACAATTACATCGAACAGTTAACATCGTATAGAGCCATACACTTTCCGGTCAACCCTCTATGGCCTGCTTATAGATTTTGCGGGGATGTGTTGACGTGTATGTACCATGTATCATGCAATACATTGTTTCGAAATTTTAACAGGACATATAACATGTATTTCGATGACTAACAGTATTGGTGAAATTGGGCCTTAACTCAACACGCGGATCTGCAAACATCACTTTGATTTTCGAACGATGGACACCATAATTTCAAACAAATGACAATCGCGATCGCTTGAGTGAGCTTCGAAGTGAATATACAGAATCTCACTTCGCAGATCTCCACACAACATTGCAGTTTTTATCTGGCAGCTGGCCCACTTAATTTTGAGCAGTAACCTCTAACTAATACCACTGCAGTAACTTAAAGGTCATATCCGATTGACACTGCGTAATCCAGGCACAATGCGCTAAAAGTTGGGAAGAGGAAACCTCGGCATCATAATTTTGATTAATAAGTCATTGGGACAAATATCAATATTCTGCATATTAGAACATGTTAACGTGTTCTGTCTGCTAGACATCTCACTAAACTGTGTCGTCCCGACAGTGTACTAGACGATACCTGACGCGCGAGTAACGATTTTTGAAAAAAAAAAATCATTCAACTGAGGCACATTGGAAGCTGTGATGAAGATGTATTATTATCAGAATTTTGAAATAAATCTAGAGTTAAATAAGCGATTTAGTAAAACATAACTATCTTTTACAACACACGATGATAAAAACTTCTCTACGGAATATTTTAGACACTATAAAATTCGTCGTAGCTAAGAACGTAAATTTTAATAGTTGATTATGCGATAAACCAGACATTTTTGTATATAAGAATTTTATTCCTCTATTTCATGCTGTCCTTCTCGGTCCTTTCATAGCTAAGTCTAAATGAACTCTAGCATTACTTTTTTAGCCCAATTTTTGAATGTTTCAGCCAAAAAATCTTTCCACCACCGCCCGCGTTTTTGCTAGTAACTAAAAACTTGTCAAGAATGTATGGAAATTAGAGGTATTTTTGACAGATTGAGACTGAGACCAGACAGTGAACGTTCTTAAAATTACGAGAATTGCCTCTCTGGTATCGTCACAAAGCATTGCTTTAGGTGCAATAAAACTTGCCTTGTCGATCCAATCGTTTACTCTAACTAGGACACTGCTCGTGTCCGCACCTATATTTAGTTTATCAATACCATCAAAGACAGGTCATATTTTGAAAACAACTGTTTGGAGTAGAAAATTATTATAGTCAAGTTTCTTGTTGGTATCATTTTTATGGCAAATGTTGTCAAAACTAATAATGATGTGAGTATTATAATACATAAGCTATTAATCACCACCACTCTCTTCTTCTTTCCACAACTCTCTGTCCAGAGCTGCCAAGGTCAAATATTTATTAAAGGAGCTCATCCCGCTATCTTTCTGCCGCGATGTCTTTTGTGAATAAAACAACTTAAGCGACAATCGAAAGGCTAAAATGGAAGCTACAAAATATTCTGAAATAGACAAAAAAGTAGTAGACCACTAGCTGATTGCGTATACATAATTGTAATAAAATAGTAAAGGAGATTGTTAATGAGAAGGTTTGTCCATTTGTCTGTTTGACTGGATGTATGTTCCGGATTGGCGCAAATACGGCTGAACGGATTTGGCTACAATTTGACAATCCTATAGTTTTATCCTGAATAATCCCGGTAGTAAGCCTTCAGGCCAAAAAAAAATTGTGAGAAAATTTGTAAAATATAAACTAACACTTTAATTTTACAAATTTACGATTTTTTCGATTTAATGCTCCCCCCCCCCCGTCTAAAAGCTAAACTACTGGCTTGAAAATTCTTGATGATAGTGCATTTCATGAACTTTAAAGGAAAAGTATAGCGGTTAAGATAACTTTATTAGTTTAGCAGTAATAGTCGTTGAACTTGGGTGTGGATAATTTTGTACCAAATACAAAATCCTTAGCATTAATCCTTTAAAGTGACTAAGATGAAGTAGTTGCTTGTTTATAATGGGTAAAGACTTGTATTGAAAACCAAAATATGTTTTTTTTTTTACCTATTCAGAATAAAGAACAACAGAATCGTACTACATTGTGATAACGGGCTACTATGGAACCCTACACTGTGCGTGGCCCGACACGCACTTGGCCGGTTTTTTTTATCTAGTTTCAGACATTTATTGTCGCTGGGATAAGGTTGTGACTAGATAAGGTTGTGACTAGATTTTGAACGTTTTAATTACTGGAATTGGCCTTGTAAGAACTCTATTTGCTATTTGGGGAAATAGTGTCAAACTTTCATGAATTCATAGCCTTCGGTTTTATTTCCCTTATTAATTAGAAAAATAAAAAAATAAAATGCGTTTATAGGCATTACAGCAAAAACGACACCTTAAAACTATTTAAAAAAAAACAGAAAGCAATTATTATAATGCCAAAAGGGCTTCACGACGATAAGTCAATGTTTTCCCTCATATTATAATGTGTTTGCGACCTTCTTCATTCATGGTTTTATACCACGTGCTGACGAGCCCATAATTAAGGCGCCACCACGAAAATAAATCGTAGCGACTGATCTACTAAGCGAGCGAATGTGATGCAATTACTTTTGAAACGCAAAAGAAGAGAGATGGCTATAATAATAATAAAAATCGTTTATTTAGGAACAATAACAGATACAATTATAAAAATAGTTAAACGATGATAACTGCAAAAGTTAATAACTGTGGCGCAGCTATCAACGCCCGGCTCCTAGTGAGAGGGTAGTTCGTTCCAGATAAGATAAATATATTAAAACTATTTATGAGTAGTTAAAAATAAAAAGATAAAAGGAAAAAAAAAAAAAAACAAAACAAAGACAATAAAATTACGGGATACGTGTATTGTAAGCGTGGGGGTGTTGGTGTGTGAGGGAGTGTGTGTGTGTGTGTGTGTGGGGGGGGGGGGGGGGGGGGTGAGTTTGTATGTGTGTTAGCGTTTGTGAATGTGTTACACTTCCACAAGTTTTTCTGTTGCATCATAAGTAAGCGATTTTAGCCAAGTATCGAGCTTTTTCTTGCTAAAAGAATAGATGTTGATCGTTTTGTTAATTCTGTTGTATAATTTTGAGCTTATGTAGGTACAATGACGACGTGCTGCTACATTTTTACAGGGTTTTATATCGCATACTCGATCTGAACGGCGTCTACTGTTACATCTGGCTGGTTCATAAGGAAGCTGGGTATGTTTGCGTAACACTACCTGAGAAACAAATAGTTGTCTGACTGTTAGGACCTGGCACAGAGAATACAGAGAGACTGTAGAAAAACGTATAGGTTTCCTCGCAAGGACTTTCAGAACTGCTCTTTGAGCTCTCTCAATGCGTAACATAGAAGTCTTATGAGCGCCACCCCATACTGTCAAGCAATATCCCATCACTGACTGAGCCAGTGCAAAATATACATTGATTAAGGTCCTGAAGTCTGCCGCAGACCTAAGTTTCTTAAAAATATATAAAAGCTTTCTCAGGCGTGTCACTACTGAGTCAATTTGTTGATGCCATTTAAGGTGACTATCAAGTACAATACCAAGATATTTAATAGTTGCAGTACCTACTATTTGAGGGCAGTCACAGATAGTGTCCGAAATAGGGTTTGCACAGGTATGGGCTTGGAGAGCAAAAGGAGTCTGAGGTTGACCTGACTTATTTAAAGAAAAAGTAATGAACTTAGTTTTGTCGATATTTAAAGTTAACAGATTTGTAGATAACCATTTCATGACAATACTTAAGACTAGCTCAGCATTTCTACAAGTTTCACTCCAATTGCGGCCATGAATTATTAGAGCTGTGTCGTCTGCATAAGTTACTATTTTGCAGTTAGGGAGAGAAAGCCGACACAGCTCATTCACATAAATAAGAAAGAGACTCGGGCCAATCACGCTACCCTGAGGCACACCAAAGGTGAGCATCTCCCTTCTACTTACATGGTCATCCACCTTTACGTACTGTGCACGCCCTGTCAGATAACTTTTGAACATATCCCAGGCAGTACCGCGTATGCCAACATCATTTAACTTCGAGAGGAGCATGGGGACAGAAACAGTGTCAAAGGCTTTCGATAGATCAAGGAAAATAGCCAGTGTCTTTTGTTTATTTTCAAAATTATCAATAATGGTACCTGTCAGTTCCAACACGGCATCCTCAGTACTTTTGCCACTTCTGAAGCCAAATTGGTTACTAGCTAGTATGTTGAATTTTGTGAGGAATTTTGTTAATCTAATATTAATAACCTTCTCCAATATTTTGGATAACGTCGTGAGCACCGATATAGGTCTATAATTAGTGACACTGCTCCTGTCTCCAGTTTTATAGATTGGGTGGACAACCGCGGTCTTAAAGATGTCTGGGAAGATACCCGATGAGAGGCATAAATTAAAAATGTGGACAAGCACAGGGACTATAATTAATCTAGTGGCTTTCACAATTGAGGTTGGGATACCGTCAAACCCAATGGCGCATTTATCTTTTAGGTTCAGGATAATATTATTTATCTCGGAACCGTCAACTTCGTGAAGTACCATTGAATGTAGCGCTGTCGATTTAGAAAAACTGGAATCATAATTGCTAAATGTGGTACTATTATGAGCTTCAGATTGTTGAATTTTGGATGCCAAAAGTCTGCCCACATTAGCAAAGTATTCATTTACCATATTTACTGATTGGGCGGGATTAGCACTGCAGTTTAGGAGCTCTGAAGACGATGTTCTGGTTTGGTTTATATTTGCTATCTGCTTGAGAAGTGCCCATGTAGCTTTCGGGTTCTTTTTTGCCTTCTGGAACTCTGTACGTTCATACTCTCTTTTAACTTTTTTCAGTAAATTATTACAAAAGTTTCGGTAACGGATGAGGATTAACTTGTTGTTTTCGTTGTCTGGATGTTTTTTAAACTTCCTATATAATTTATCTCTATGCCGTATGCATCTTAAGAGGCCTGGGGTAATCCATGGTTTAAGAGTGCGTCGTCTACTTGGGGTAATTGATGTATGAGTGTGTGCTGTTATAGCGGAAGAGATTATGGAGACAAAAGATTCCGCAGCTTCATTCGGGTTATTAGAGTTAAGAATAGGTGAAAAGTCAGTTTTTGTGATGCACTCGACAACCTTTGGAACATCAATTTTCGGTTTACGGTAACTCTGATTAGGCTTAATTTTCAGGTTCATGTTACAAAAAAGTATGACCGGTGAATGATCCGTTATGAGAGAATCAAGTACTAGAGTAGTTGCGGGGGTTTGGCACCGTATTATCACGTGATCTAGACAGCTTGATAGTCTAGTAGGAAAAGTATGAGCGGGAAGCATTGCATGAGAGGCTGTAAGATTAAGGTACTCGTCTGCATTAGGGTCTGATCCTTCCGGTGCAATGTTTATATTGATATCCCCAATAATAGCAGCGGTTTTAAACTGAGCTAAAGACCCGAGCATGCTGTCAAGACTGGACAGGAAACGTGTCAAATCCCTACATGACGGAGAGCGGTACATAGCAACAACAGCATAATGTGCGTGCGCGGAATAAAACGACGTATGTGCCAAAACGAAATTTACTCCTTTTTTAACTAAATAAAGGAATACAATTTAAAACAACTCTGAGTAAACTTTGATAAGATAATTCTCTTTATTTTAAAATAAATTCCATTGAATAACTCCTAAACATTACGCCGTGATGTCGAAAAAAGTTAAAAAATAGATATAACTTTCCAATTTTTTGTATCGAGAAAAATTCATTGAATCCTGTATTCATTTCACATAATACTAGAACAAAGAGTCAAAAAACATATACCAAAATGTTAAATCCATTATCTATATACTTAACAAGTTACACGAAATAGAAAAACTACATTTTTTTCAATTTATTAAAGGTTCTAACTCTAAATGATTCTCGCAAGCAATTAGCAGTGTTGTGTAGATTGTGTTTATGTGATCAAACGTGTGGTTCGATGTGTAATTATACTTGTTTTATATTTTAAAGTGAAATTAGAAATAGTGTGCTTTAAACAAATAACACAATATTCTGTAATTTTATTGCCATTGCATTGATAATGGGTAGGATGCTGGTGCGTTGCGTTCATGTCTTAGCTAAATAAATTAATTTAAAGGAAATTTAAAGGGTTCTATTTTTTTAAGTCATTAAGTATATAAATCTACATAGGAACGGTACCATGAAAAGCTAATTAAAACTAAATGCCTAGAAGTAAAAATAGATGAAGTGCACGGACTAAATGATAAGAGCGTTTATCAAAAAAGATGCTTCTTAATGATTGTTTTTACAATACAATAATATACTTTTTGTAGTTGGCTATCTCCAGTATTAAGAAAATTGTCAAAATACGAGTGGGTTCGACCTAGCGGCAATCAAAGTTCCTAACGCGACAAAATCACCACAAACCCCGAAAATTCTGGCTATGGAGAATTAACAAAGATAATTATTTTATGTAAGAAGGTATAAGTACCAAAAGTATCACTTTTATCAAATATTCACGCAAACAAATAGTACCTAAGGGGATTATATAAAAACGACGATTAAAGTTAAGAGACGTTTAAACATCAAAAATGTATGGTTAAACACTCGCTAATCATTACTTAACTTTAAGCAACGTTTCCGAATAGTGTACAAACAGTGGCTCGAATTTCAGATATTTTGATTATTTATCTCCTTTGGCTATAAATAGGTACATTTTAATACGAATTATTATTGCACTGATGAAAATTGATTTAGCTGCAAAATGTCAGTCAGTGTGACTTTGTAATGAGCGATATTTTGCAGAAAAACTTGAAACAATAGAAATATTTTAAATCTTTTAGCTCGCGGGGAAAATGTACCTAGTTATAAAAATCTAGTTTAATATAAAAATGTAGCAAGCAACGTTGTTAAATATTATGATACCCATGAAAGAAGGCGTTATCATCTCATCAAGAAATAACGTAAAACCGGAGGGCGTATTATTAACAAATTGCTTGATATATTGCTAACTTATTGTAACCTTGAAACACATATTTCGTCCAAATGCAGATGACCGCATTTAATCTGTTTGTAACAAAGTTGTAGGATTAATGAATGATGGGCACTGCCCATCACCACTTACAATAAAACGATAAATACAGTCACCTGCACAAAGCATACCTTTTATTTAACAAGAGAACAGAGTCTGGCCGTAGATATGACAACCTGCATATGTGTCTTTGTAAGGATTTGTTACAAAAACACTGTCACATGAAGTAATAAACTAGGATCTACAATACCTTAGTAAAACTGAAGTTTAATATGCCATACAAACGGTCAGATACTGTAGTCTGCACCGCTTTAGTAAATAAAATAAAAAATCGTACCGTCATCGAGATAACTGCCTTTCCCTGTATGCACGGATATGCATGGTGCTATGTTACACAGTCCCTGTATATCCGAGCATAGAGAGAGCGGTGGATTTGCGTCAAGTGGCACGAGGAGAAAAAAATATCTGCACTGCACCTCATCACTCCGGCAGACCATCACGGGCTGCAGAGAATTATTCATAGCTATGACGTTATGGAAACTATCAAATCCTGGCAACTCAAAGTGCTACACGTCCTCATCACACTTTCTTTGTGGTTGCGCGATGTCTCACAATCGCCTTCTTCCCTGCGCGTCGGCGTCGTGCACCTCTTACTGCACTCTTCAAAACTGGCACGAGCCAAACCACAGAGCTGCCCAGGTCACTTCCTACTGGAATACTGGTCGGACAGAAAAGACAGAAGAAGAAGTACGCAGTTCCAGCACCAAAAAGTAGTTAGTTAAGTTTCAATTAAGGC
The DNA here is from genome assembly GCA_916614155.1 of Mesoligia furuncula. Classification (NCBI taxonomy): domain Eukaryota; kingdom Metazoa; phylum Arthropoda; class Insecta; order Lepidoptera; family Noctuidae; genus Mesoligia; species Mesoligia furuncula. Next base: position 2,739,306 of record OU744790.1, on the reverse strand, counting down.
TTAGGTACAAACATACTAATATAATAGATTCGAAAGTAACTCCATCTGTTTGTTACATTTTTTTTTTCTAACTTGCAATGCATTTTTGACAAACAAAGTCTGTTGATGCCGTTTCATTTTTCTTGTCATTTTAATAATAGTACATGATATCAAACTTTGTTCGTCAACAATGTTTTTGTGTTATTTATTTGACAAATAACAAAAATAGTTTTGCATTGTTTTCTTCTAAAGCGTTCTTTTCTTGTTAAGCGTTCTTTGTACTGGAGGGGGATAAATACCTGCTAATTAATATTTAAAATAGTTCTGATTTTTTTACGATAATTACCTATTGTGAGTGAAGACTATGTGGTCATTATAATAATTTCTGATAGACTTAATAATTGCCTGCATGGTCCTCACAATAAAATCTCAAGAGAATGTCTAGACTAGAGAAGAGAACGACAAAAAAAACAAAAAAGAAAAAGTAAAAAAAAGAAAAAAACAAACAAAAAGAAAAAGCAATGAAAAAGAACAATAAAAGAAAAAAAACAAACAATGAAAAAAGAACGAACAAAAAAAAAAGAGTAAAAAGAAAAAAGCAACGAAAAAAATATTAAAAACAAGGGAAGAGTAAAAAAAAAAGCAATGAAAAAAAGAATAAGAAAAGTGTGAAAGAAAAGCAATGAAAAAAAAGAATGAAAAGAATATGAAAAGAGTGAAAAAAAAGCAATGAAAAAAAAATGAAATAAATGAATTAAAAAAGTAAATTAAATTAAGCTAAGTGATTTGTTAAAATGAATAATGATTACAAGATTAAATTATATATTTTTGTTAATTTTATCTTATAATCGACCTCTTATTTACATATTACCACCGGTTGAATGTTACAATGTAAAGTTAGATAGTTTTTCCACAGCATAATAATTATAGTCAAGTGACTATGTGTGAGTATGGTTAGTTAGTCATTTAATCAGAGACGCCAGCATATCAAGCTACTACAATCTGTCAATTTTTTTTAATGGATTTTCACCTTGATCGTTAAAGCATAAGCTTCAAAGTTGATTGGAAAAATTTGACAGTTTCGGGTAGCTTGATGTGCTGGCGTCTGTACCTTGAATAGTCAGTCGTATATAAATTTATTTTCATAATCTCTTAACTAACTATTTACACTGGGTACTAAATTAAAAGACTAACTATGTAAATAAATACAAATACAAAAGGATATTTAGGTGTCGAAGTACTCGTCCGCATCGCTGTCATCTAGTAACGTGCCCAGAAGACTGGCAGCATTGCCACGTTGATGTGCAATGCTCATTCTTTGGCCAAAGAACGACCCGGCCCTCTGGTCACGTGAAGTATCGAGATCAGCCAGCGAGAAATTTCCTTATGTTAGTATTATATTGTAAATCATAATATTTTAATGCGTTTGGAATAAATTCCATAGATTATAGCCATATAGCAAATATACGAGTACCTGTAATGCAGCCTTGTGCTTGTTGAACTTTCGATTGCTACCTGTAACTAACTTGCTATGCTAATCATTTTTGACAAACAAAATCGGTTGACGGCTTTTCTTTTTGCTTGTTGTTTTATTAATAATACACATCAAACTTTGTTCGTCAAAAATGTTTTGTGTTATTTATTTTACAACTAAGAAAAATAGTTTTGCATTATTTTCTTGTAAGGCGTTGTTTGTACTGGAGGGGGTTATATTCCTACTTATTAATATTTAAAATAGTTCTGATTATTTTTTTTCGATAATTACCTATTGTGAATGTGAAGACTATGTGGTCATTATAATAATTTCAGATAGACTTAATAATTGTCTGGCAGTCTAAGTACTTTATGTGGCCTACACAAAGTTCCACTCAACACTGTGTTTTTTTCTTAAAAGACCATCTCTCATGCACTGGTTAGTGTATGAGATGGTCTTTTAAGAAAAAAAAATACAGATTTAAAATAGTTCTGATTTTTTTTACGATAATTACCTAATGTGAGTGAAAACTATGTGGTCATTATAATAATTTCTGATAGACTTAATAATTGCCTGCATGGTTCTCACAGTAAAATTTCAAGAGAATGTCTAGACTATAGAAGTGAAAGAAAAGAAAAAACAAAAAAAGAAAAAGTAAAAAAGGAAAAAACAAACAAAAAGAAAATGCAATGAAAAAAGAACGAAAAAATAAAAAAGACTAAAAAGAAAAAGCAACGAAAAAAACATTAAAAACAAGAGAAAAGTAAAAAAAGCAATGAAAAAAAAAGCATGAAAAAATAAGAAAAGACTGAAAAAAGCAATGGAAAAAAAAAGAAAGAAAAGAATAAAAAAAGAGTGAAAAAAAGCAATGAAAAAATGTATTAAAAAATACTTAATTAACTAAATTGCTATGTTACTCATTTTTGACAAACAAAATCGGTTTATGACTTTTCCTTTTGCTTGTCGTTTTAATAATAATACACATCAAACTTTGTTCGTCAAAAATGTTTTTGTGTTATTTATTTGACAACGAACAAAATATATTTGCATTATTTTCTTGTAATGCGTTGTTTGTACTGAAGAGGGTTATTTGCCTACATAATCATGTTTAAAATAGTTAGATAGATAATTATTGTGAATGTCAGGACTATGTGGGTCGTTGTTATTATTTCAGTTAGATTTAACAGTTGTCTGGCAGTTTGAGTACTTAATGCAGCCTGTCAAATGTCTTTTCTTTTGTATTGTTCGTTGAGTCGATAAGCTCTTCAAGTTCTAAGTTGAGCTACACATGCGTGCACTGACTGGACAGGTCCACTCAAAACTGTGTGGTTCTTTCCTCAAAAGACCATTTCAGGCACTAAACTGCATGGTCCTGATATGATCACAAGATAATGTCTGGACTACGAAAATAAAAAGTTAACACCAAGGTTTTACGAAGTTATCTGTACTATTTACTTATTTACATTTTAATGAATTTACATGACATAAGCAATTTTTGTTTGAAAGATAACTGACTGTGAATGCGAATGGCATATTTACTGAGTTTTTGGTAAACCTGTATAAGTTTAGATAAAGTAGTGTAAGAAACTACTCATAGGTTACAAACAACGCTAGGTACTACAACACTCGCGTGGCATCCACTATTATAAAACTCGCCAACGGCTCGGTTTATATACCCACCCATCTTTTAATAATCTCTAATGTGCATTAGTTTCATACACTACTGTTATAACAATTTCTGAACGGTCTTTTTCCAACAAAACTGTGAAACTTTATTTAAGCGACTGCATAGTACCTGCGACTGCCTTAATCAAAATATTTGAAATTTTGAGCGTTGAATTGTCACTAACTAGAGCTAAACATGTTAGAATAATACATTTAGCAAATTAATGTGTCCTTTTAATTTTTTACATGTAACGTGTTTAAATATTTGCATGCCAGTCCTTGGCGAAACATGTAAGATCATAATTATATTTATAAAACCTTGATGTACCATATTTTAACGCTAATAAATATATTCTATTCTAATAGGATGAGGCAATTTTGGGTTACCTTCGAGGAGCATGATTTATCCAATACGTCTACATATATTATCCGAAAGATTGTGCATATATGTGTATATCTATTAGTACAGTCATTTCGCTAGTTATGTTGAAGTCCCAGTCACCTTCGAGATATTAAGGGGCAAGTTATTGATAACTTACCGTGATTTGTTGTATGTGGGAAGCACATGGAAATATCTAGATAAAAAAAATAATGTAGGCAAACAATACAGTACCCCTCACAAGGTGACGTTATCATTGCATCTTATGATAACGTTAATATCGGAGGGCATATTAAAATAGCTTTTTATGGTTCTAGCTTGAGATCCGAAGAACATTAGTCGTGAAAAGAGCTTACCTTTACATACTTGTTGAGTCACATAAGGAGCATCACCGCCTACAATAATTACACTGATAAATTCAGCTATCTGCATAAAACTTACTTTAATCTTAATACTTACTTTCTGAACGACAAGGAAACGCAGCGCAGTGGCTTGCCTACCCATCAGGTTTACCTTGTTTCCAGCAGAATTACCGAAACCAGTCATAAATAATATATAATATCCTACTCATTTGTATTCACTCTGGTTATACCCTCTAAAAAGCTGCAGCTCTGACAAAAATTTAAGAATTTCTAATACATCTATATATCTCAAATGCATCTTCAATGCATCTTTTATTAGTTTACTAGCTGCGCCCCGCGGTTGCACCCGCATTAATCTGACTAGTGACTAACAGAATTGGTGAAAGTAAGCCTTAACTCATCACGCGGATCTGCAACCATCACTTTGAATTTCGAATGAGATGGACACCATAATTTCAAACAAATGACAATCGCGATCGCTTGAGTGAGTTTCGAAGTGAATATACAGAATCGCACTTCGCAGATCTCCACACAACATTGCAGTTTTCATCTGGCAGCCGGCCCACTTAATTTTGAGCAGTAACCTCTAACTAATACCACTGCAGTGACTTTAAGGACATATCCGATTGATACTGCGTAATCCAGACACAATGCGCTAAAAGTTGGGAAGAGGAAACCTCGGCATCATAATTATTAATTATAAGTCATTGGGACAAATATCAATAATCTGCATATTAGAACATGTTAACGTGTTCTGTCTGCTAGACATCTCACTAAACTGTGTCGTCCCGACAGTGTACTAGACGATACCTGACGTGTGAGTAACTATGTTTGAAAATAAACAAGCATTCAACTGAGGCACATTGGAAGCTGCGATGAAGATATTATGTATGAGATTTTTGAAATAAATCTAGAGTTAAATAAGCGATTTAGTAAAACATAACTATCTTTTACAACACACGATGATAAAAACTTCTCTACGGAATATTTTAGACACTATAAAGTTCGTCGTAGCTAAGAACGTAAATTTTAATGGTTGTTTGTGCGATAAACCAGACATTTTTGTAAATAAGAATTTTATTCCTCTATTTCATGCTGTCCTTCTCGGTCCTTTCATAGCTAAGTCTAAATGAACTCTAGCATTACTTTTTTAGCCCAATTTTTTAATGTTTCAGCCAAAAAATCTTTCCACCACCGCCCGCGTTTTTGCCAGTAACTAAAAACTTGTCAAGAATGTATGGAAATTACAGGTATTTTTGACAGACTGAAACTGAGACCAGACTGTGAATGTTCTTAAAATTACGAGAATTGCCTTTCTGGTATCGCCACAAAGCATTGCTTTAGGTGCAATAAAACTTGCCTTGTCGATCCAATCGTTTACTCTAACTAGGACACTGCTCGTGTCCGCACCTACATTTAGTTTATCAATACCATCAAAGACAGGTCATATTTTGAAAACAACTGTCTGGACCAGAAAATGATGTTAGTCAAATTTCGTGTTGGTATCATTTTTATGGCAAAACTTGTCAAAACTAATAATGATGTGAGTAAATGTATTATATCACATAAGCCATTAATGACCCACGGCTGGGCAAAGGCCTCCCTACTTTCTTTCCACCTCTGAGCCGTTCCACACGGTGCGGTGCGGCGCCGCACCGCAAAGATTTTGCCAAATCGGCGGGCACACAAGCAGCTCGTGTGCCCGCCGATTCGTCGGAATCTTTGCGGTGCGGCTCTCTCTGTCCAGAGCTGCCAAGGACCAATCTTTATTAAAGGAGCTCATTCCGCCATCTTTCCTGGGCCTGCCGCGATGTCGTTTGCGAATAAAACAACTTAAGCGACAATGGAAAGGTCTTCAGTGGCTAAAATGGAAGCTACAAAAAATACTGAAATAGACAAAAAAGTAGTAGACTACTAGCTGATTGCTTAAACATAATTGTAATAAAATAGTAAAGGAGATTGTTAATGAGAAAGTTTGTCCATTTGTCTGTTTGACTGGATGTATGTTCCGCATTGGCGCAAATACGGCTGAAGGGATTCGGCTAAAATTTGGCAATCCGATAGTTTTATCCTGAATAATTACGGAAGTACGAGGTCGAGCAAAAAAAAAAATTGTGAGAAAATATGTACAATATTTATAAACTAACACTTCTACTGCCGATTAAATATTATTTCAGCGAATTTTCTGTGCGTAGCCTTTTGAATGACGCCCAAGGAAATATCCACCCTGCTGTTGAGAAAAATTGCAAAAGGAATGCATCCTATGGGTCGCGTGACGACGGAATGTGAATTTGTGACGCCAACACGATATTAAACTTCCAGTCAAACCATTTCATTACGGAATGGAATTCAAACTTTATGGAGGTCAAACTTTTCCATTAAATTATATTTAACGTTTTTGTTTGCTTATGTAGTAACTACAACGCATTAAAGACAATTCTAAGATCAGAGGGGCAGTACTCGTAATTTTAGGAACGTTCACAGTCTGATCTCAGTCTCAATCTGTCAAAAACACCTCTAAATTCCCTACATTTTTATCTAGTTTCAGACATTTATTGTCGCTGCAATGAGATTGTGACTAGATTTTGAACGTTCTAATTACTGGAATTGGCCTTGTAAGTGCTCTATTTGCTATTTGGGGTAATAGTGTCAAACGCATGCATGAATTCATAGCATTCGGTTTTATTTCCCTTATTAATTAGAAAAAAAATGAAGAAAATGCGTTTATTGGCATTACAGCAAAAACGTCACCTTAAAACTTAAAAAAAAAGAACAGAAAACAATTATTATAATGCCAAAAGGGCTTCACGACGATTAATTACGTCGAGGTTTTCCTTCATATTAAATTCTGTTTAAGTCCTTCTTTATTCATGTTTTAATGCTTGGAAAGACCACGTGCTGACGTGCCCAAAATTAAGGCGCCACCTCGAAAATAAATCGTAGCGACTGATCTGCTAAGCGAGCGAAAGTGATGCAATTAATTTTGAAACACAAAAGAAGAGAGATGGCTATAATGTGCGTGCACGGATTAAAACGACGTATGTGCCAAAACTTTTTAAACTAAATTACTTGTTTTAATTTTAAAGTGAAATTAGAAATAGTGTGCTTGAAACAAATAACACAATATTCTGTAATTTTGTTGCCATTGCATTGATAATGGGTAGGATGCTGGTGCGTTGCGTTCATGTCTTAGCCAAATAAATTAAATTAAAGGAAATCAAGTGGTTCAATTTTTTAAGTAATTATATAAATGTACAGTTGCCAGCACATCAACTTACCCCACTTTGACCTTGAACGCGTTATGAGCAACAACAGCGAGAATCGTGCGAAAGAGATATATAGCTTTTTGTCTGTCCTTACTTGTAATGTTTCGTGCTGCAGTGCGTACAGTCGGTGACCAACATTGTCTTAGTCAAGTCGGCATATCTTGTTAAGCCATTTTAGTCATTATCTTCTTGTCGTTAAAGTTGAAAAGCTTTTAAGTAACACGGCAAAAACAAGTGGGTAAATAAAAAAAAAATATAAGTCCTCAAATGAGTAGGTCGAAGTAAAAGTTTACTTCGTGGGGTAGTTGGATATTAAATTGATGTAAGTGACAAAAGTCAGTCTACCTACGCCTAAACAGCGACTGCGGCGCACAAACATTTCTAAAACGTTTGAAGTAAATCGTGAAAAGCATTTTTAATGAATTTGGTGAAATCAAAGCGTCATGTCGCAACTTAATGACTATACAAAACATTGCTGGCTGGATGTTGTCTATAATATTAGTCAGTATTTGGAGATTCTGCGTGACGTCATGCTGCCGACTGTGCGAATTGCTTATCTAACACTGATATTTACTTCGTGCAAGATAACTGCCCGATCCACCGTGCAGGCATTGTGAAGAATTGGTTAGCTGCTCAAGAAGGTTTAACTATTATTTACTGGCCATCTAAAACTCCCGATTTGAACCATACTTATAGAAAACCTATGGGGTCAAATCTTTTTAAATTGGGAAAAACCTGAAGTGCGAAATAAAAACAATTTGGCTGAGATCGTGTCATCGACATGGGAGCACATGAGAGGAAAAGATTTGTGTTGGAACATGGTGTGCGGTATGCGTAGCCGCTTACACAAGCTAAAGAAGAAGACGGTGCGCCACTCCGCTACTAACTAATCTACTTATAAGTATTTTAAAACACACTATGTAAGTAAATGCTCAATTGAATGAATGTTAAACCATTAATGGCTAATGTTGCAGATTATGTGGTGATGTTATTGTTATAAATGGAATTGCATTTTTCTATTTAAATAACATGTTGATTCACTACACATAATTCTACTTAGCTATAAATCTGTAAAACATAACAACAACAACAATCGATAACAAACTTCCAAGCATTAGCAATGACTTTTTTTAAATGTTTATAAATGGTTAGGTTTGGATATGATATTATAAAATGTAATAATTTTGAACTATGAGCATTTACTTACTTTATCTTACTTTAATGAAATAATAAACATTTTTATTACTTGCAATGATTTTGTTTCATTTCTATACAAACTACCCATTTAAAAAGATATTTCCCGACTACGTTCGTTAAAAAAAAAGAAAAAAAGAACATAATATTTAATTAAAAACAAAACATTGCTAACAAAAAGCTGTATCTATGTTTCTCCTGGTTTCGAACGCAGATAACGATTAATATCGAGCTGCCTTAGTGACCATGAGACCAACCCAACTCTTGTAATATGTTTTGAAATTCGACCTTAGTTGGGGTGATACGCGCAATATTCTAAAGAATTTAAACCATATGGCACATTTTCATAAAGTTCATTATCGCACAATCACAACCAGCTATTTAGATAATGAATCATGGAATTTAGATATTAACAGTAGACAAGTTTAAAATGTTACTGATGCGCGATATTTCTTTTTATTCATCCACCCTCGCCTTGGTTTTTTTTTTAGTAGTCGTGAACATGATAATTGGCCGCCAATTATTAGTATGGTTGCGATTGGGTGATTTTAGAAACGTTGAAAACTCCACCAATCATACCAAGGATACTTTCTTTCTAACACTATACAGCGCGTCGTAGTTATAGATATGTATAGAGTTTACATTGATGTGCTGCAGTCTGTACATAACGGTACCATGAAACGCTAATTAAAACTAAATGCCTAGAAGTAAAAATAGATAAAGTGCACTACATGATAAGTGCGTTTATCAAAAAGGATGCTTCTTAATGATTTTTTTTACAATACAATAATATTTTTTTTGTAGTTGGCCAATGCATTTTTGCTATCTCCAGTATTAAGAAAATTGGCAAAATACGAGTAGGTTCGACCTGGCGGCAATCAAAGTTCGTAACGCGACAAAATCACCATAAACCCCAAACATTTTGGCTATGGAGAATTTACAAAGATAAGTATTTTATGTAAGACCGTATAAGTACCAAAAGTATCACTTATATCAAATATTCACGCAAACAAATAGTACCTAAGGGGATTATTTATAAACGACGATTAAAGTTAAGAGACGTTTAAACATCAAAAATATATGGTTAAACACTCGCTAATCATTACTTAACTTTAAGCAACGTTTCCGAATAGTGTACAAACAGTGGCTCGAATTTCAGATATTTTGATTATTTATCTCCTTTCGCTATAAATAGGTACATTTTAATACGAATTATTATTGCACTGATGGAAATTGATTTTGCTGCAAAATATCAGTCAGTGTGACTTTGTAATGAGCGATATTTTGCAGAAAAACTTGAAACAATAGAAATATTTCCATCTCTTAGCTCGCGGGGAAAATGTACCTAGTTATAGAAATCTAGTTTTTTATAAAAATGTAGCAAGCAACGTTGTTAAATATTATGATACCCATGAAAGAAGGCGTTACCATCTTATCAAGAAATAACGTAAAACCGGAGGGCGTATTATTAACAAATTGCTTGATATATTGCTAACTTATTGTAACCTTGAAACACATATTTCGTCCAAATGCAGATGACCGCATTTAATCTGTTTGTAACAAAGTTGTAGGATTAATGAATGATGGGCACTGCCCATCACCACTTGCAATAAAACGATAAATACAGTCAGCTGCACAAAGCATACCTTTTATTTAACAAGAGAACAGAGTCTGGCCGTAGATATGACAACCTGCATATGTGTCTTTGTAAGGATTTGTTACAAAAACACTGTCACATGAAGGAATAAACTAGGATCTACAATACCTTAATAAAACTGAAGTGTAATATGCCATACAAACGGTCAGATACTGTAGTCTGCACCGCTTTAGTGAATTTAAAAAAAAAATCGTACCGTCATCGAGATAACTGCCCTTCCCTGTGTGCACGGATATCCATGGTGCTATGTTACACAGTCCCTGTTTAGCCGAGCATAGAGAGAGGGGTGGATTTGCGTCAAGTGGCACGAGGAGAAAAAAATATCTGCACTTCACCTCATCACTCCGGCAGACCATCACGGGCTGCAGAGAATTATTCATAGCTATGACGTTATGGAAACTATCAAATCCTGGCAGCTCAAAGTGCTACACTTCCTCATCACACTTTCTTTGTGGTTGCGCGATGTCTCACAATCGCCTTCTTCCCTGCCCGTCGGCGTCGTGCACCTTTTCCTGCACTCTTCAAAACTGGCACGAGCCAAACCACAGAGCTGCCCAGGTCACTTCCCACTGGAATACTGGTCGGACAGAAAAGACAGAAGAAGAAGTACGCAGTTCCAGCACCAAAAAGTAGTTAGTTAAGTTTCAATTAAGGCTTAGGTACAAACATACTAATATAATAGATTCGAAAGTAACTCCATCTGTTTGTAACATTTTTTTTTCTAACTTGCAATGCATTTTTGACAAACAAAGTCTGTTGATGGCGTTTCATTTTTCTTGTCATTTTAATAATAATACATGATATCAAACTTTGTTCGTCAAAAATGTTTTTGTGTTATTTATTTGACAACTAACAAAAATAGTTTTGCATTGTTTTCTTCTAAAGCGTTCTTTTCTTGTTAAGCGTTCTTTGTACTGGAGGGGGATAAATACCTGCTAATCAATATTTAAAATAGTTCCGATATTTTTTACGATAATTACCTATTGTGAGTGAAGACTATGTGGTCATTATAATAATTTCTGATAGACTTAATAATTGCCTGCATGGTCCTCACAATAAAATCTCAAGAGAATGTCTAGACTATAGAAGAGAAAGAAAAAAAACAGAAAAAGAGTAAGTAAAAAAGGAAAAATAAACAAACAAAAACAAGCAATGAAAAAAGAACGAACAAATAAGAAAAGAGTAAAAAGAAAAAAGCAACGAAAAATAAATTAAAAACAAGGGAAGAGTAAAAAAAAGCAATGAAAAAAGAATGAAAAGAATAAGAAAAGAATAAGAAAAAAAAGCAATGAAAAAAAGGATGAAAAGAATAAGAAAAGAGTGAAAAAAAAGCAATGAACAAAAAAGCATGAAAAAAATAAGAAAAGAGTCTAAAAAACAATTTAAAAAAATTAAAAGAATAAGAAAAGAGTGAAAAAAAGCTATGAAAAAAATTATGAAAAAAATGTATTAAAAATTACTTAATTAACTAACTTGCTTTGTAACTCATGTTTGACAAACTAAATCGGTTGATGACTTTTCCTTTTGCTTGTCGTTTTAATAATAATACACATCAAACTTTGTTCGTCAAAAATGTTTTTGTGTTATCTTTATTTGACAATTACTAACAAAACCTATTTGCATTATTTTCTAGTAATGCGTTGTTTGTACTGAAGAGGGTTATTTGCCTACATAATCATGTTTAAAATAGTTATAGATAATTATTGTGAATATGAAGACTATGTGGGTCGTTATTATTATTTCAGTTAGATTTAACAGTTGACTGGCAGTTTGAGTACTTTATGCGGCCTACACAAATGTCTTTTCTTTGGTATTGTTCGTTGAGTCGTTAAGCTCTTCAAGTTCTAAGTTGAGCTACACGATTATTGACACATGCGTGCACTGACTGGACTGGCCCACTCAAATCTGTGTGGTTCTTTTCTCAAAAGACCATCTCAGACACTAGCCTGCATGTTCCTCACAATTTAATCTCAAGAGAATGTGTGGACTTTAAAGAGAAAAAATAAAGGAAAAAAAGAAGCGAAAAACGAATCATGAAAAGAAAAAGAAAATGTAAAAAGGAAAAAAAACAAAAAGCAATTTAAAAAATATAATTATTACAAAACTAAATTAAATTAAGCTAAGCGATTTGTTAACATGTTATATTTTATTGCAATCCTAGATCGAATAATATATTTTCGTTAATTTTATGTATAGTCGACCTCGTATTTACATTACCACACTAAGCTTGAATGTCACAATGTGAAGTTATATAGTTTCTCCACAGCATAATTATAGTAACTGTACGATAATTTATAATTATTGTGAATGTCAGGACTATGTGGGTCGTTGTTATTATTTCAGTTAGATTTAACAGTTGTCTGGCAGTTTGAGTACTTAATGCGGCCTACACAAATGTCTTTTCTTTGGTATTGTTCGTTGAGTCGTTAAGCTCTTCAAGTTCTAAGTTGAGCTACACGATTATTGACACATGCGTGCACTGACTGGACTGGCCCACTCAAATCTGTGTGGTTCTTTCCTCAAAAGACCATTTCAGGCACTAAACTGCATGGTCCTGATATGATCCCAAGATAATGTCTGGACTAAGAAAAAAAAGCTTAGACCTAGGTTTTACGAAGTTATCTGTACTAATTACTAATTACTTATATACATTTTAATGAATTTACATGACGTAAGTAATTTTTGTATAATATTTAAAAGATAACTGACTGTGAATGTGAATGCCATATTTACTGAGTTTTTGGTAAAACTGTATGAGTTTAGATAAAGTAGTGTAACAAACTACACATAGCTAGGTACTACCACACTCGCGTGGCACCCACTATCATAAAACTCGGCAACGCCTCTGTTTATATACCTACCCATCTTTTAATCAGAAAGCATCAGTTTCATACACTACCTACTGTTATAACAATTTCTGAACGCTCTTTTTCCAACAAAACTGTGAAACTTTATTTAAGCGACTGCATAGTAAAAATATCTTACTAATGCCTTGCCTTAATCAAAATATTTGAAATTTTGAGCATTGAATTGTCACTAGAGTTAAACATGTTAGAATAATAAATTTAGCAAATTAATGTGTCCTTTTAATTTTTTACATGTAACGTGTTTAAGTATTTGCATGCCAGTCCTTGGCGAAACATGTAAGATCATAATTATATTAATAACACCTTGATGTACCGTGTTTTAACGCAAATAAATATATTCCATTCTAATAGGATAAGGCACTTTTGGGTTACCTTCGAGGTGCATGATTAAACCAATACGTCTACATATATTATCCGAAAGATTGTGCATATATGTGTATATCTATTATTACAGTCATTTCGCTGGTTATGTTGAAGTCCCAGTCACCTTCGAGATATTAAGGGGCAAGTTATTGATAACTTACCGTGATTTGTTGTATGTGGGAAGCACATGGAAATATCTAGATTTAAAAAAATGTAGGCATACAATACAGTACCCCTCAAAAGGTGACGTTATCATTGCATCTTATGATAACGTAAATATCGGAGGGCATATTAAAATAGCTTTTTATGGTTCTAGCTTGAGATCCGAAAAACCATAGTCTTGAAAAGAGCTAACATTTACATACTTGTTGAGTCACATAAGGAGCATCACCGCCTACAATAATTACACTGATAAATTCAGCTATCTGCATAAAACTTACTTTAATCTTAATTATTACTTTCTGAACGACAAGGAAACGCAGCGCAGTGGCTTGCCTACCCATCAGGTACCTTGTTTCCAGCAGAATTACCGAAATCAGTCGTAAATAATATATAATATCCTACTCATTTGTATTTACTCTGGTTACATCCTCTAAAAAGCTGCAGCTCTGACAAAAATTTGAGAATTTCTAAT